>CAJHQQ010001514.1:0-94045 GCA_905132885.1 Moricandia moricandioides
TTTTCAAATTAGTCTCAAATCTATAATTTAAACCCGAGACATGTACCCTAAACTCTAACCATTAAATCATAAAGATTGAATCTTACACTTTAAGTAATAAATCATAATTACTATATTATACTTAAATTAATATCTAACACTCATACCAATTTATTATTTTCAATTTTAATTTAAAACTTTATCTCATACTTTATATCTAAACCTCAAATTGTATTCCCAAACTCCAAATCCTAAATAATAAAGATAACCCTCAACACTTTAAATAGTTAAAGTTAAAATCATAAATAATAACCAAAATATAATTACTAATTATATGTAGAAATATTTTTTAAAAATAAAATATATAATTTAATAAAACTAGTATACTTAAAAAATATCACTTATATTTATAATTTTAAAAACCCAAAATCTAATATTTTTATAAATCTTTACACCAAACACTAAAACAAACTTGAAATCACATACCCTAAACTCCAAATTTTAAATCCTAACTCTATACTTGAACTTAGAACTTTTAGTCATAGAATTTGAATCTTTATTTTTAAATCCTAACTCTATACATGTGTAATATCTTTATAAAATCTGAAAAATCAAATTCAAGAAAATATTCGTAAACTTAAGAAGATGTTGTATATGAATGATTATACTTAGAAAATTAGAGGTTCATGCTTGGATAACTATGAGAGGTCGAATGGGTTCAAAAAAAGATAATGAAACTTGAGATATAAGTCTCAAACTTAACAAATGTTACTTGTGTTTTACTTCTGTCTCTTATTCATATCTGTTTGGTTGTCCCTCTCAACTTATTGTTTGATGAAAGACACCTACTATACATATATTATACACTTTACAATACATTATTTCGAACTAAAGAGAATGTGTACCAAACTGCAGTTTTTTTAACGTTTAATAAGATTTTTGGATCGTGGAGGTTCAAACTAACTAAAAGCTAACAATGAATGAGGCATATAATTTTCTGAATTCAATTGCAATAATTATATTTATCAAGTAAAGTATACGTTAGAGTAGGGTTTCCATTTGTGCCATTGCAAGTTTAGAATCGTGATGCTGAGGATTAGTGACCTTAACATTATGCGTAGTTAACATTAAGTGTGATATTTGTTGATGACACTTTAACGTTCAAGTCAAAGATAGGTCTCTGAATAATTTCAGTCCCTCTCTATGAGATAGAAGTATGGTTTATGCGTGATATTAGAGTGATGTTGGATGTTCTTCCGAGAGTTAAGTGGCATGCGTCTAGGGTGAGTCGTCAAAGTAAAGCTATATCAGCAGCATTGAACATGATGTTCTTAATATTGTTTACTTTAAGCTTGGATAGTGCGGATAAGTTTCTTTAAGATAATTTAATTATTATTATTTTTTGATCAACGATAATTTAATTATTTTAATTGTAGTTTTAGATCTTAATATGAATGCTACGGCAACAGTAGAAAAATAGAAGACAACGAATATACAATTTAAATAACAAATTGTTGCTTGAAAGCAAATGCTTCTCCAATTAAAAATCAAGTTTATCTGGGACAGTTTATACTTTATATTACGCACATGTATTGTCTCATTTTATGCTTGCATTACATATAATTAGTGATACAAAATTATTACATAGGACTTGAAAGTATTTTTTTAACGTGGATAAGTATTATTAGGACTTTCACTGGTCTGTAACTATAGATAATCATAATCTGTATTAGTCTTCCACAAAATCTCCATTTTCATGATTATATTTTCTGATCACTCTTTTAAAGTCAAAATAAATCAGTCTCACCAACAAAAAAGTAAAATTAATACATGACTAACTTCTGATAGAAATATTCAAGTGAATTGTACTGAACTCAAAGCTATGTTTATCTGACTCAGAACGATGGTGATTGATTAAAAAATATAGACAAAAAAAATCATAAGGTACGATTAAGTTTTCAAGGCAATACGTTTTGTTTTGAAAAAATAGTTTTCTGTATTTTACCAAAGAAATGTTTTCTATAATTTTATACCAAACTGAAGGAAAAGGTATTCTAACTGGGCATGTGATTAAACCACGGCAATCAACTTTCGAAATCAAAATATTTAGTTAAAATGGTTAGACCATCATTATTGATTAAGAAACTCTTTAATTAGAATTTCGAATTCTAACAAATATAATATTAGTGTCTTGAATATAATTACATTTTCATTTATAAAACACTTAATATCATAAAAATAAACTATTTTAGTTTTTTTTCAAAAATTTCTCATAGACTTTTTGAAAAAAATATTTCTCTTTTTTTTTAATAATGATAAACCTGCGATAATTAAGGATGCTCTTACATACACTTGAGCAATAAGAGTCATATGACAAATTATCCGAATATTTGAAATGTTTTCGTTTTATATGCTTCAACAGAGCTGTGCTTACCCTTTGTCGAAAAAGGCAATAGCCTTAGGCCCCATAAATTTTAGTTAATATTTAGGGTCCCATTTATGTATAAAATCCATTAGTTAGTGCTATATATGTGTGAATATGTATATAAAGAGTTTGATTATCATATTTTGTTTCTAGATTTTAGTTTGGATCTTCATTTTAGAATTTAATAATGAACATAGTCACTATATCTATTATTTTAATTTATTGTGAACATACCAAAATCTTATTTAAAGGATCATTTTGAAAAAAAAAAATTTGCTTTAAATACTGTCAAAAGAAAAAATTGCCTTAAGCCCCTAAAAATGTTTTCACGGCACTGTGCTTCAATAACAGAATTTCAGAAGTTTTGGCTTTGTTTTGCTCTTTTTTTGTCAACTTGTTTTGCTCTCTTGTAATTTGAACAAAACAAAAACAAAACATGAAAACATCTCAAATTCTTTTTATTTGAGAAGAATATTCTTAACACTTTACAAATTTACAAACTTTTTTAGCATATTGAGAGAAATATCCTTAACACTTAAACATCACTTAGATAGTATATTTTCACTATTTATTTTTTATGCATCAATGGTAATTATTCAATTTCCAAAATCATAGAAATCCTGCCAAACTGTCTGAACCTTAAACGTAAGAATATAACATGGACCATAAAGACAAATCAAAAGAATTGCACCAAATTTGGATATTAATCAGAAACGTGGACCAAATATAAAATATATACTTATTTTTCAAATTTCGATAATTATTCTTTTTACAATCTGAAAAAGATTAAAAAACAAGGCAACACAGCGCGTGCATCGAAAACAATCAACTCACCATCTCGACCCGCTACAGAATCCGACCCGAACTCGCCTTTCTTCGCAACCCGACCCGTTATTACTCTACAAATCAGCATCGCTCTCCTCCCTCCCCCACCTCCCGTGCTATCATGCGCTTCGCCGCTACCTGAAAACGTACAAACCGCCGCTCCTTTACCTCCCGGGAAAACCCACGCGCCGCCGTTAATCCCTCCCGGAATCGGACCCAACGGATAAAACCTCATCATCTCATTCCCGTCCGCCGAACACCTCGCGTCTTCATCGCACGCGCCGTCATCTGAATCCAATTTCGAGCGCGATCGCGACTTCACAGCCTCTCTGTACTCCTCAAACCGGGTCACAGCTCTCGACCCGTTTTCAACTTTAAAAATCATCTCAACCCGACCCGGAAATTCTTCGGAGCTCCAGCTCGATTGGAATATAATCTCCACGACGTTTCTCGACGGATGACCAACGGGCAGATCGGTCAGAACGGGCAGCGCGGCGGACTCAGTGGATCCTCTTGCGGATACGCTTCGTCGGGTCGGGTTATAAGAAGAATTGGAATCTGATTCGGGTCGGCAAGAGGACCGTAAACGCCTTAAACTCGAGTCGGGTTTAAGGTTTTTAATACCGGATCCTGGTCGGGTGGGTCGGGTATCGATGACGTCTTTAACGGATTTTCTGCAGCTGTAACTTGGCAACGAGAGTTTACCGTTGTTGGAGTGATGATAGACGTCGTCGAAAGCTCTTGATTTGCAATGCAAAGATTTAACCCACCCAAGCGGCATATTCGGGTATTGGATCCGAATCCGGGTTTTCAAGTCTCTCTTTAGAAATTAAAAGCTTAGAGATTAATGGGGGCTTTGAAGTTTTTTTGCTGTGAATATGTGTTTGTGTATAAAATGTATGTACGTATGGCATATTAGTCCTGCCGTTCGTTTTATCGGTTGGTGTTGTCGCTAAAAAGACGATATTAACCCTTTAATCTTGGGTCGACCCATGTCAACGTGAATTCTCAGCTTTTTGTCTTCTTAATCATTTTTCGTTTTTTAAATTGTCTTCTTAATCGTGATGTTAAATATCTTATGATTAAAAATAAAAAATATCTTATGATAAAAAAATCCAAAATTAATATCAAACAAAAATATTTTATCACAAAAAAATGTACTTATATTAAAACATTTTGATAAGTAAATAATCAGTTTCTGAACTAAAATAGAGAGATTACCAAAACTAGTACTTTTTAATACATTTTTTATCTTTAACTTAATTACATTTATTTTTGTTTTAAAGAGGTAAATATACATTTATAATCTCACAGTTAACTATTCAAAATTTAGTATTTAGATTTGAAAAGTAAGAAGGTAAACATGAATAATAGTACAAAGTGAAAAATAAAAGTGAAATTTTCCCGTTAAAATATGTAAAATAAATATAAAAACATAGTAATTATATAATTAATTTTGTATATATATATATATAAAGGATTGGATATTCGAATATAATCTAAACGAATAACGGATCACATCAAATTTCACGGATACTCAAGACATAACTCATTATCACATCTTATTGTAGCTATTTTCTTACTTCAACGTATAGCTCCTAATATATATGTCAGTTTTTGTGTAATACCATGATAAAAAGACATCTTGCTTATTTACAAAATTGTACAGAATCACATAAAAAGAAATTTAATGGTACACAGAATTTATTTTTCATAGTTATTTTGTAATTATTTTGCATGTGTTTTGTTTTATGTAATATGAAACTGAATTTGGTGGAAGTATTATGTATTCATTATCTGTGGATTAGAAGCTGTATTATCATATAGCTGTAGACATGTGAGTAAAATCTTTTCAAACTTCTTGGAACCGGCCATTCGCTTTGTGGCTCAACTTAGCCCTATCAACTTCTTAATCTTTATCATTTATTAAGAAATGGAGGGAGTAATATTTTGGCTTAATGTACAAAGATTAATATTTTCAATTAATGCACAAAGATTAAAAATTTACTTTTTTTCTAAAAAATATTTTAAAGATATAATTTTTACAATTGTTCAACCAATTATACAATAAAATTAAAATTAACCTTAAAACTTCAAAATGTTTTGTATTTTAAAACAACATAAATTTTCTAAAACATCTAAAAAAAAAGGAAAAAAGTTTGCGAGCTACACAAAGTTTACCCTAATATGGTGGAAACCATCTAATGTTTCAGAATATGTTAACAAGTACACAATGTTTATGTTAATACATGCCACATATACAAATGATTATATGGTGGGAACATCAAAATTGAATTTAATTTATTTTAAGAAAAATTTATGGGTTCAAACTGTAATTAATAAAAATATCACATTTAAAACAAAAAAAAACTAAGTTTTAAAAAAAAAAATTTGTGTACATTAAATTTTGATTGGGTAAAAATTATATAAAATAGCTAACAACAAAAATAAGATATTTATAATTGAAATTTAATATATTTTAATATTTATAAAAACTTTAAAAATATGAAGACAATAACTTTGATATAGTCGATTATATTAATTTCCAATATAAAAATTTTAAGGAATTCATATTTTGGGGGTTTTAAATTGGAAATAAATTTTGGTTGACGGATTGTAAATATATTAATAAGATAAATTATTTTAGAAGTAAAAAAAAGAAGAACTGATATGTCTCATAACACTTACAATTAACATCATAAAACTATAAATATCATTTAAAAATATACTACTCCTGTCAATAATTAGAATGATATAACATACATAAGCATTATAAATTTTCTTCTGAATATGATACCATAACTTGACACATTTTTTATGAACACCAAATTTATAATCTTACCTATAGATACTAAAATAACATGATGTTTACACACAAAAAAACTATGTATCTGTTATTTGTATATATGTATGTATATCTGATTTTTTTGTCAACATCAATATTTTTTTTGTAAATATTATGTCAACATAATCTTGATATATTATGATATTAAAATTTACGGAGCATTCATTTTCTTTAACTTCTAAAATAATTCACCTTATTAATATATTTACAATCCGTCAACCAAAATTCATTTCCTATTTAAAACTCCAAAATATGAATTCCTCAAAATATTTATATTGGAAATTAATATGATCGACTATATTAAAGTTATTATCTTCATATTTTTAAAGTTCTCATACATATTAAACATATATTAAATTTCAATTATAAATATATATATTATTTTTGTCAACTATTTTTAAAAATT
This sequence comes from Moricandia moricandioides, assembly GCA_905132885.1. Classification (NCBI taxonomy): domain Eukaryota; kingdom Viridiplantae; phylum Streptophyta; class Magnoliopsida; order Brassicales; family Brassicaceae; genus Moricandia; species Moricandia moricandioides. Next base: position 6,481 of record CAJHQQ010001514.1, read on the forward strand.
TTTTACCCAATCAAAATTTAATGTACACGATTAATTTTTCTAAAACTTGTTTTTTGGTTTCAAATTTGATTTTTGATTAATTACAGTTTGACCCACTTAACTTTTCTTAAAATCAATTAAATCCGATTTTGATGTTGCCACCATATAATCATTTACTTCGTATATGTGGCATGTATTAACATAAACGTCGTGTAGTTATTAACATATTTTGAAACATTGGATGGTTTCGACTATATTATGGTAAACTTCGTATAGTTGACAAATTTTTTTCCTAAAAAAAATTGAGGGATTACAAAATAAGTTTTAAAAAACTGTTGAAGAAGAAACTAAAAACTAGACAAGTGTAATAATTAAAGCAGTTGGTGAAGATAAAAAACTCATTTAATGGAGAAAATGGCTATGGCCTATGGGAATGTGCTTGGTTTCTTTTAACATGTTGAGAGTTGAAATGAGTAAAGTCTATTGTCGGGTAGAGAAACGATTAACATATATATATATATATTGCAATAATAATAACGATGCAGTGATCATAAATAGGAAGTTTCAATGTCGTTTGATTAAGAATATTTAGAATTAAATATACGAAGGATTGGTACAGTACTTCTTTCTTTCTAATATATCAACAAATAAAAAGTGATATGCACTCCATCTTTAAGTTAATATCATGTATCACACCTGTAAGTTTGTTTCACCAAGAAATCGTATTGTTTCTTGTGTCGCTGTGGGTCTAGTGTGAACCAAACATCGAATCTTTCCATTAAGCTTCGTTTATTATTTTGGAACTTTATATATATCTTAAACTAGAAGAAGAAAAAATTGACTACTGACATCGCTCAACTTTCTGTTTTTTTTTCTTTTGAAAATTTATTATAACATTAACTTATGCTTTAACTTTTTAAATATATAAAAAATATTTTTATCAGTAAATAGTAAAATTATCAGAAATAATTTGGTTAGCCAAACTCATAATATAACTAAAATTAGGTCTGAGAATTTTACTCGGATTCGAAAACTCAAACCGGAACCGACAAAAAAAAACGGTTTGGCTCGGGTACGGGTAATGTCATTTTACCCTATTGGATTTTGTTGTGGAGGATCCGCGGGTCTTGTACCGATCCGATCTGAATCCGAGACTCGATAGGGTACCCGAAATATCCAAAACTTCTAGAATATATTAAGTATATATGGATGTTTTAATATATTTTTGGTATTAAGAATAATTTTTTTTAAGTTTGAAGTTTGAGTTTTTTGGTATAATTTTGGTTGCATGTAAAATTTTAGATTTTTAAAAATATAGTTCAAGTAATCGAATAAATTTTAGGTATTTTTCATGTCTTTAGATTAATTTTAGGTAAAATTTTCGATATTTTGAGAATTTTAAATATTTTCAAAAAAAAATTTGTGTTTTTTATAAGTAATTTTGGATAGGACCTGGTAAGATCCGAACCCGACTCGGATCCGAACCGAAAAATTATAATTATTTTATTGGGTCCAATTATCTAAGACCCGAACCGATCCGGATCTAACATGATCCAAACTGAACCCGAACCAATAAATTATAATTACCCTATTGAATCTAAATATCCAAAATCCGAATGATCCGAATCCGATAAGATCCGATCCGAACCTGACCAGAAGAGCCGAAGCCAATACCTAACTGAAATAGAATTGACTGAAATAAGTTTCCGCACACGGACGTGGTCAGGTTGTCCGGTGGACTTAGAAACCTGCCATTGAGATAAATTGCACACGTGTAGGAATTAAAATATTTTTATATGGTTTGTTTCCTAGTTTCTATGATTAGTTGGGTCTTTTTCGGGTTTAGTTAATTCTTAAACACCTGCTTAATTACACATTAGATATGGACTCCGCTGTTCCTTTAGCATACTCATAAATTACGAAACCGCTTTATACGCATGAAGTTGGAACGTCTGATTCAGCAAAACGAAATAAATTTATATCTTTTTAATTAACTGATTCCATACGATTTGTTGGTGAAACAAACAGATAAATTTATAAACAAAAAAGTACTATATATCAATATGAAAAGGGTGCGACAGGTAATGCGTCACTATTAAAAAATTGTATATGCACAGTAAGACAAAAATGTGCATTTCAAGTTGCACAACATGAAGCGACAACTTTAAGATTTGTATACACTCCAGCACATCAATGTATTTTATTAATGTTTAATACACATCTTTGTAATGTAATTTACCATCAATATATTTGTTGAATATCCGTTAGTTTTTTTTTAACATTTGTGTAATTATGATGATATAAACATGAGAAATATTATTTGACCAGAAAAACATGAGAAATATTACTCCCTCTGTTTCATTATAAGTGTCAGTTCTTACACACAGATTAAGAAAACAATTATTTTTACATATTTTCTATATAAAAATACAATTACTTATACATCTAACCATATTTTAACCAATAGAAAAATAAACTGCAGCATGAAATTAATAAATTTTGCATCAAAAATCGAAAACGACACTTATTTTGTAACAAAAAAATTTCTCTAAACGACACTTAATATGAAACGGAGGGAGTACATAAATGTTTTACAATTAAAATTCTATTTGCATTATGATAATCCTTTTCTAATTGTTTAACTTGGAACCACCTGATGAGACTCAACTGGATATTAATCTTTGCACCATTATATTTGTTTTTTATAAACTTTTTCCATTGATTTATATAATTTGTATTTTCTAAAACTTTAAACTTTTTGGTGTAAAAATATTAATGAATATTCAATCAACCCACGTAATTGTGTGGATTGAACTAACAAGAAGATACATAATCAATCATTCAAACCCCCTGCACAACTTTGGCGAGAGATTGACAAGACGATTCTACAAGATATAATGAGCGTCCAAAGCTTCGAGGGCTTCTCCATTGTGAGCTGATTCTGATTTCTTGTCTTATGTGAAATTAGTTCCCCAACTCTTGTTTTGTACATATATCATTTTTGATTGATCAACGAATTTGACATTTCATCAGAAAAAGCTTCCACACAGTGTTTTTTCACAGCTTCAAAGTGGTCTTTTGTTATCAATCATACAAAATAAAATGATAAATGCGTTTTATGTTGAGAAGAGAATTGGTAATATACATCCTTTCTATAAATTGACAAGCATTATAGTATGCGAGTTATGTCGTGTGTCATTACTAAAATAATTATTAAAATCTTATAAAATAATTTAATCTACCTAAACATATACTATACATCTCGTTAAACTAACTATTAAAGTAACTAATAGTTTACTAAGCTCATTATTTCCATAAATAAAAGTTAAGAAATTATTTAATGTGATTAATATATATATATATATATATATATATATATATATATATATATATATGATAATTCATGATTTTGAATAATAAAGATTGAAGACAATTTTGTATTTGCAATCATCTTTTCAATTTTATATTATTAAAAGAAATTAAAAAATTATATTAACCATTTAATAAAAATTTAGATCTTCTTATATATGTTATATTTTAATTGTTTTAAAGAATATAAATTCCTGAAATTAGTAAAAATATCACATTAAAATATTTGTGATTAGTGGTTTTAATTTTTTTTATAATAGATAAAAATGATAATAAAGCTATATAATTAAAAAAATATATTTAATAAATATTCAGATTAATATATATATATATATATATATATATATATATATATATATATATATATTTCAATATTATTTAAATTTAATTATATACCATATAAAATAAAAATATTTTAATTTTAAAATTTTAAAATATGTATCATACTTGAATTACTAAAATAAAAATTAATCTTTTTAACAAATTATTTAGTTAAAAAATATTTTATAAAATATTACATTCTACTTAGGGTGTGTATTATTAACAAGTATATCAACAATAACACATGATACGTTTTGTAAGTCTTTTTATGAGCGGTTGTATATATGAATAAAAATAAAACTAATATGTGTGAGAGGTAGAGTTATAAAAACATGTTGATACCGAATTTAAAATGCGAAAGTCACTAAAGTTAATTGTATTAGCTAATTTAATTTAATTTAATTTAATTCATCTCATTTAATTCATAAAGATATTTTGATAGTTTGAAATATTAAAAAATAAATTTATTATTACTATAGTGCACCATACTTTGCAACATATTAAGAGAAAACAATGATCAGTTTAGTGTTAAGTTGTGTGATATTTATAATGAATGCATTGTGCTTTGAATGCATTACAAGTAGGCCTAAGTACAAGAAAAAGAACCTGGTGAATAAATTGAAGAGATCGCTGCCATCAAAATTTGAGTCAAAGATCTCGCCAGTAGTTTGAGTCAAAGATCTCGATAGTAGAAAAAGTTCATAATCTGGATGAGATGGATTTTGATGAGTTTGTTGAGATTCCAAAAGATTTTGAGCTGAACAAATCATATGGAGAAAATGATAATATAAAAAAGAAGATCCACATGGAATTATTTTCAAGGGTTCATCTTTTGAAGCTCCTTTGGTGATGCTATCAAGAAACTTTGCTAAGTAGCTGAAACTACAGTGAGGCAAAAAGGAGAATGAAAGAGGAGATGATTCATGAAGTTCATCATAAAAAATACAATCCTATGATTGCAAAGGGTTTGGACATGTTCGGTTGGAATATGCAAATTTGCAGAGGCAAAGGAAGAAGAACGATAAGAGTGATTCTGATACTGATTCAGATGATGGTGAGCAGCTAAAGAACTTTATGATGTTCACAACATTGAAGTCTGGATCTGAGACAAAACATGCGGCGGAATCTGCATCAGCGTCTGTGTCAGGGTCTTCATGTGGAGATGATGATGATGCTGGAAGAGATGGTGATGATGGAAGCTTTGATCTTGCTGAGAACTATGAAAAATTATATGAGAATTGGCTCAAGCTGGTTGAGGCAAATTCAGATTTGGCTAATGAGAAAATCAAGTTAGAAGCTCAAGTTGGTGAAACACTTAAGTATGCTTCAAAGAAAGAAGAAGAAGAAGCACGACATGCTAGTTCTCAACTTAGAGAAACCCATAAAAGTTTCAAGATGCTGAATAATGGGATAAATCATCTAGTTCATTTTCTCAGTATAAGGAAAAATGATCGGTTCGGTCTTGGATCTTAAGGAGAATCATCTAAAGCTAAATGTGTTTTTCTATCAGTAGGAAAAAATTAGGATGTAGCTATGTCTGCTACAAAACCAGAGGTTAATGCGTGTGCCTGCAGCAAATGGAAAGACTACAGTGAAGACTGCGAGTACTACTATAACGACTACTTCGAGTAAAGATTTTGAGTTGACGACTGTATCTTACCGAAAATTTTGGCATGTTTTTCATCACTATGGTGTTGTTGGCCACATTTGGTAAGTATGTTTAAAGTTGTTGAGGGAGAAGAATCACATGGAGCAAGCTTATGGTATGAGATGTCATAGTCCAACATGTTTTTCTTGTGGAGTTCAAGGAAATATATTACGTGACAGTTTCAAGTTTGCTCAAGGATCTAATCATAGAAGATTAATGCTTAGGAATGTGTGGTCTAGGAGATTTGATTACTATGGAGATAGTGGAATAAGATTTCCTCCTCACTTTGGAAGATATGGATCTTCAAATTAGTTTTTGAACATGATGTGACTTATAGGTGGATAACGAAGGTGTGGTTTTCTACCTAGAGGTAATGAGTTCACATGTATAATCAAAAAAGGGGGAAATTAGGATAAACGACCTATTTCCACATCAGAAGTATCGTATAATAAGTTCCACAAAATATTTTATGCTCATCCTAATTCTACACATTATAAGTATATGAATCTATTTACCCCTATTTTCAAAGATCGAAACCCGAAACCACACAGAAGAAAGTTGAGCTTGGTTTTACTGGTTTAAAATCTAAACCAATCAAACCAGTTAATATTGAATTAAAATTAAAACCCGAACTAATCTAGTATTCAAATAGTACTCGATCCAACTCGTAAGTATGATTTTGGGTCAGATTCTATTTGGAAATCATGTTAGGTCGGGTTTTAATTTCAGTTCGATACCAACTGGTTCGATATGAGTTTAATTAGTTTGATATCAGCTTAAATTCTAAACCAAGTTAAACCTTCGTTTGTGTGGTTTTGGGTTTCGATCTTAAAAATTGGGGGTAAATAGGTTCATATATTTAAAATGTGTGCAATTAGGTTCATATACCTAATATATGTGAAATTAGGACGAGCATAAAAGATTGTGTAGGATTGTTACTATACAATATTTCTTGTGTGGAAATAAGTTGTTTATCCGGGAGATATAATATTTTGTGGAATTGTTACTATACAATACTTCTTATGATTCTTTGTGATGATTATTGATGAGATGATAGGTTGCTAGAAAGAACTGCATGCCCATGCTGACAGATAAATGTAAATGAATATTACAATTGGAATCAAATGTGAATGATGGTTAAAGTAAATGAGATGTACAATTGGTACCAATGTTATGAATGAGTATGTGAAGTGTATTGTGTGATACACCGATAATGGGTGGCGTCTAGTGAATAAGAAGGAGTCTAAGTGTAACTGAACGAGTTAAAGTGGATGAGAAATGATACTGATAATGAGAATAAAAATGAGAATGAGAATGAGAATGAGAATGATAATGAGAATGAGAATGAGAATGAGAATGAAAATGAGAAATGATAATGAGTTATTGTGTCAGTGAACTTGTATGTTGTACTGATTGGACCACCGAGAACAGGTGGGCTTCTAGAGTGTAGGATGTGTGTGGACCCATGGGATAGTAGCCTAACAAGAGGTACCTACATGAAGTGATGAGAAAGGCCGTCGGTGACCGCGAAAGGCGGGATAGAAAATGTGAAAGGCCGCCATAACATCGAGTCAATACCATGTCGTGGCATAAATATGGCTATTAAGATCGGAGTGGCAGACATAGCTGGTGGGCCAATGAGCTGCAACTCAGATAGTCATTTAGGAGTCTGGGGGTGGGGGGATTCCCGAGAGGGACACCCTTCCAGGTCAGGCCAGAACGTGGAGGGACGTCCGTAAACGGTTATAGGTCCTTACGTTTAGGTGTTTGGAGTCGGGTTTGTCTTGTATGTCGAGTCGGCTGAGTCTAATGAGTTTGCTGGCGGATTATAATTCAGTCCATGTTATAATATAATCTATCAGATGACAAAAAAAGAAGAAATGAAACTCATTGTAAAGGCCACGCATGTAGAGACATTTAGTTTTGGTTCCAACATTTGGACAAGTATTCGTTGTGATCTATTTTTATTTAGTTAAATACAAAGAAGCGATTGATATTTCCCATGGTACAAAAGAATCTATTGAGTGAGTCTAGACCAGAGTATATTTAGAGTGATCTGTAGCAAATCAAAATATCTGTTTTTACGTTGTAAATATGTAACTAAACAAATTGTGTTTAAGCGACCTTTAGTAAAGATAATGTTACACCCGGACAATCCACGTCCGTTCACTCGGCTCGTAAGCCTTATTCCATGCGATCAACAATAAATTACTTTTTTCAAATTTCAAAAATCTTGTTAACTGATCAACCATGCATTCATCACATGATTTTTTGATAGGTCACCTATCATTTGATTGTTTCAGCTAAAATATTTTTTTAATTCTAGAGTTATAAACGAATATGTGAATAAAAAGATAAATGCAATTTAATAACATAATAGTCAAATCAACAACATATACCATAAACAGGAGTATTAGAAATAAACTTTTATTTACATTGCAAGTCATACATCATCACGGTTCTAGTTATTTCAACTTCTATCAACCTATTGAGTCTTCCGATTTTGGATTATTTCCAAATTTTATCAGTCACTGACATTTTTGTTACTCACGCAACTTCAATAGCCTAAAGGGAAAATAATAATATAACTGAGCTTAATTTTGGTCTAACAAGTTTGCCTCATTAATATATTTAACAAAAAAAAGGATTCAATAGATTCAAAAAACTGACGGATCTAGTGCCGATCCTGAAATATTTGGGTCACATATGAAAATAAAAACCGGGGCTCCAAATAATTCATAAAACACAGATTTCTATAGAATTCAACTTTTATTACTTCTCTAAAATAAAACAAAACAATATTTTAGATTTACTTATTTTTATCTTTTAATTGGTCACAAATTTTTGTAAGCTTTCTATCTTTCTCTAAAGATAATATTACTAACAACAAAATAAATAGGCCCAAAAATCTTTACAAAAACATAGGTCCCATTCATTTGTTTTATGTATTATAAAAGATAAGTTTTAAAGGAAAACTGGTTAAGCCATCAAATAGGGAAATGCATTTGTAGTCCACGGCCCACGGGCCATAAGCACAAAATAGAGTTAGTAAAACTGAGGTGGATGTGGCTAGGGATGATTTTCTCCTACCACTAAAGTCAATCGAAATGCGATAATTTCATTGTTTCTTTTTTTTTTTTGCTGAAAATTTTCATTGTTTCTTATTCATGTTACTTTCCCTTTTATTATCGGATGCTTGTAATTAGTATTTTGTTGATAAATATATGAGATAAAGAACCAAATACACCTAAATTTTTTTTTTTCCCAAAATAACACTAAAGAAAAAAATAATCAAAATAAATTTTATTAAAAGGTGTAATATATATTTATACCCCTTGAGTTAATTAATTTAAATTTAGGATTTAGAGTTATGGGATTGAGTTTGGGAGGTGAGATTTATAATTAAATAAAAATTTAAAAATATTAAAAATTTTAAAATAAAAAAAAATTATTTTGGTCATTTTTTTCTTAAATGCTATTTTTATGATAAAACTTCAAAAAAATTCCTTTCAGATATTTTCCCTTTTTATAAATATATTTAGGGCAAATCTCAAATAGATTTTTTTGAAGTTTTTTGTCATAAAAATAGCATTTAAGAAAAAAATGACCAAAATAAATCTTTTTTATTTTGAAAATTTTAATATTTTTAAATTTTTATTTAATTATAAACCTCACCTCCAAAACTCAATCCCATAACTCTAAATCTTAAGTTTAAATTAATTAACCCGAAAGGTATAAATATATATTTACACCTTTTAATAAAATTTATATTGGGGAAAAAAAAATTTAGGTCTATTTTGTTCTTTGTCTCTGATAAAAAATTCAAAATACTACGAAATCGGATTTGAGTCCTTTATTTCCATGTATATCATTGACTTAGAACACTATAATATATGTGCTTCGTTTTGGTTCAACCAAAGACGTGTTTATCGTCGACCAAAATGAGATCTCCTTTTTCCAAAATGAGATATTTTTTAATTATAAAATAAGCAACTGGCCATCTCAAGTTTACAAGTCCATATCTTGTTGATATTAAAAGAATCTTCTTCTTTTTTCGTCAATAAGGATCGTCTTATGCAGACGTTTATGATCATAGTTTTGTTTTCTTGTAAAATAATTTATGTAAAAGTTTCTTAACAACATTTCGTATGAATTGGTGCTTTCTGTGCGGTCCAATTGGAAGCATAAATCTTTACTTTATACTTATTATTAGTGGTTCCAGTTAATGTCAACCAGACGACTACTGAATAAATCACAATCGCACTTTTTTCATGCAAATGGACAAATGGAGTACATAAGAGAAAAGTACTTAGCGCAAAAGTTCCAGTTAGACCATTTGGGTGTGTATCCATTATCCATAGCCTCCTTTCGTCATAGAAAGCTGATCCATGCCGATGACATACAATATATATATAAAAGAGGAATTAAAAATTAAAATCAAATTTTAAGCAAAAAAAAATAAAATAAAATTTCAATATTTTGAAAATATCTTTAGATATTTATTTATACTGTCTCTGCTAAACTGTTTTGTAACTTTTGTTTGGAAACCTAACTATTATAAATAGCAATAAGTATTATTTTATTATTATTTTGATTAAAATTATTTTATTGCAGATAATAAATGAAAAGTTAAAAATGCTATAAGAAAAGAAAAATCTTATGTGATACATTTTGTTTCGAAACGCATGTGATATTTTATGATATGTTTATAATATATAACATTTCTACGTATTATCAAACATTTCATTAACTAGAGTTTTAAAAATAATTATTGTATTCGGTTTTCATATTCGACTACTAAAAATCTTTTATACTTTTTTGGGTGAAGACGTTAAATATTATTACCATATTTCAAATTCTGAAATATTTTACGCAGCAACTAGTAGCAAAGAAATAAGAAACTAAATAAAACCAACAACAAACAACTAAAGACAAACACAATATAAAACATATTGAAACAAAACATAACTAGAAAGCTAAAGAGAAGCACCCATGTCAGAGCAAACTTCAGTTCACAATAAGAAGTCTTCGGTTAAGAACGTGACACCGGCATCTATATATAATGGCTTGCCCAAAGCCTGTTTCAAAGAGAATAAACCTCAACACAAAGGAACATGAGAGAGAAACATCGATAGCCACAAACTCCCGCCAATCTAGCAAAGCAAATCTCAATAAGCTCACAACATTTTGGAAAGGAGACACCGTTGGAAACACCACACCAAAGGAGAAAGAGGTAAACCAACACCAGGGCGGACTCAACAATTTCTTTTGGATAAAATGTGAATTTAATACAAAAAAACTGGTTCTTACAACAGCTCGGCGAAGCTCTAAAAGTTACAAACATACCCAAGTTTTTTTTGAAAAAAGCCTATTTGAAACTAGATGAAAGCTGTACAGTGAAAGAGGTTACTCATACATGAACCAAAGAGCAAGAAGTTTTCTAAACTTCTTGCAATCACTGCGAGCAAGAATGATCTCTTTTATGCAACGATCTAACTGTTTGAAGATGGCTTAGGATTGTAATGAAGGTCCATTACGAAGACCAGAGTTTTGTTCTTTCCAAATGAGAGTGATTGCTGCTTGAGACACTACATGCTTGATGGTGAAGATATGCGTAGGAGCAAGGACTTAAAGCCAGTTGATCAAATCAGACCAGTCTTCCAGTGGTGTTGCCGACATCCCAAGACAAGAGAGTATGGTTTGCCAAATGAACTTGCTAAGCTCACACGCCATAAATAGGTGATCACGAGATTCAGAATAGTGATTACAAAGAATGCAGAAATCAATCACATTCAAACTTCAAGAGAAAAGCCTTTGTCGGACATGTTTTATCTTGATGAGCAACCCAAAAAGGAACGCATGCTTGGGAATGCATCCTTTATGGCACACATATTTTTTTCCAATTGAGCATAAGACTTTTTGGTCTCAGGTACTCCCATGTGAGAGAAGAAGAGAACTGAGTTGAAGCTGATCCATGAATAACCCAAGTCAAGAAATCTTCCCCATTTAACATGCTCAATGCAGGTTGACAACAGTAGCTTGTTTCCTAGTTCTTGTGCGGTGAGAAGGTAATCTCCAACCAATTGGACCACAAGCATCCACAATTGTGCTAGATGAAGGTATGCCCATTTGCTGGGGAACTTCTAATCCTATAAAGTCAAGCAATGGACCAAGTTGCAACTAGTGATCATAGTAGAATTTAGCAACAATACCATCACACATAGAGAATCTAACGAATTGTTTTGCTAATAGTTAAAGTGAGATCAAACGTTTCCAGATCCAAGAACTATTTGCTCTAGGGGAACACTCCAAAAGCAAAAACCCTTAAAATTATGATTTTTCATCCAAGCAACGGAAAGAGAAGTGGTTTTAGAGAAGAGATGCCAAATCAGTTATAGGTTCAAGGTTTTGCTCCAAATACTAAAATTTCACAGACCAAAGCCCCTTCTTCTTTAGGATGACAAACTGTATTTCAAGAAACTTTAACCCCATGATTTTTCGTCATATCACTAGACCAAAGGAAATGGCAACACTTCCTTCGATCAGCTTCATGCATGCTTTTGGAAGCATAAAACTAGAGATTTAAAAGTTGACTGTGCTATAAATTACTAAGGAAATTAACTGCAACCGACCTGCAAAGGAAAGTGCTTTCGTCATCCAGTGATTGAACCGAGCAGAAACTGAGTCCAAGAGAGGGGAATACTCAGACTTGCGAAGCTTCCTGTGGGTAAGTGGTAAGCCCAAGTAACAAAAGGGAAATGTCCCTTTTGTAAAGCCAAAAGCTGAAAGACCTTCCTGCTCCTCCTCGTCCAATCCAGCTATGTAAAGAGCGGACTTATCTCGGTTCATTTCCAATCCCGAGATGCGATGAAAGACATCAAGAGTACTCGTTATTTCCTGAAGAGAGGTTTGAGAACCATCAAAAAACACCATCACATCATCTGCAAAAGCAAGGTGAGAGATTTTTGGATCCTTCCCTTTAGGGTGGTATCCAATATGGCATGATGCATACTTTGTTTCCAACAGTTTGGCAAAGACTTACATCTCTATGACAAATAGGTATGGGGAGATTGGATCGCCCTGTCTAACCCCCTGAGTACGAGGAAAGAAGCCACACATATCACTATGAACATTGATGGAGAAGCTAGTCATTGTCATGCATTGCTGAATCATATTGATGAACAAAAGAGGAAACTGAGCTTCAACCAAAACTTGGATAATGAAATCCCACCGCATCAAAGGCTTTGCATATCCACCTTTAACACTCCTCTAGGGGAGATGTTCTTGTCATTAAATTTCTGGACTAGTTATGTATCCAACAAAACATTCTCTACCAGCAAGTGCCCTTTGACAAACACATATTGATGAGGAGATATCATTGCTGGAAGAAGTTTCTCAAGTCTCTTAGCAATAATTTTAGAGATAATCTTATGCAAAACATTGCACAGAGAAATGGGTATGAAATTAGAGACATTGTCTGCATTGACTTTCTTTTGAATAAGGTGGTAGCAGTGCAGTTCCATTGCTTTAACATTCTTCCATTTGTAATATAAAAAACTCCTGGACTGCCTTAGTGATCTCCTCACCTGTAATAGACCATGTTGCTTTCAAAAACTCAGCATTGAATCCATCAGGACCAGGTGCTTTGTTTGTGGGAAGACCAAAAAGATTCTCCTTAATTTCCTCAGAAGTAACCTCCGCAGCCAGCATAGACTGCATCAGAATGTGTTAAGGGACCAGATGAGCTCGCGATCTGAAGCTAACATTGGGTATGTCGCTTTGCCTAGCAGCCTCTGGAAGTAATCTACACAGTGATCTGCTAACTCATATTTGTTTTCAATCTGTCTACCATCACTATCAATGAGAAAGTGTATCCGGTTGAATGAATGTCTAGAAGCAACCATTCTGAAGTAAAAATGGTTGTATTACTATCCCCATTTTCGAGTCCTGAATCCTTCATCTTAAGCAGAAATTTTTTTCTTTTGCAAGAGCTAGTTCTAACCATATACTGTGGGCAGCCTTTTCCAAAACCGCAAGAGACACACATGGATTAGATATAAAATTCTGTTAACAAGATGACAGATCCAAAGCAGCGTGTTTAACCCGTTTCTCAATACTAAAATAGTTATCCTGATTGAAACTTCTTATGAGACCCTTAAGGAGTTATATTTTCTTGCTGATAGAGAACATTGCAGTGCCTTGAATGTGAGTTGTGTTCAAAAAACCCGTAACAAGACCAAGGAAGTTTTTATTATCGAGCAGGAAGTTTGAGAACTTAAAAGGCCTACACTTCCTAGGCAGCTGATCAGCAAAATGAATGCAAGTGGGGGCAATGATAAGAGAACTCAAGGTCTTTAAACTCTCCGAAAGATAAAAGAAAAGTATCAAGCCATTTATCATTCACAATAAGTATGTCTAGTTTCCTTGCAATTGGATTTGTAGCTTACTTGTTCAATCAACTGAAATCATGTCCCCTGAAAGAGAGAACTGATAATTGGGTTGATTGAAGACAGTTTCTGAATTTCTCCATTCCACCAGAAATTCTGGTTCCCTAGGTAGATCAGTCTTACGGGTTAAAATATCCTAAGACCATCCAAAGTTTGTCAGAGAGAACAAAATTCCCAGCAAGCTGAACCAAGTCTGCCCATAGAGCTCTTCTTTCCATTCTACAATTCAAAGCGTAGACAAAAAGAAGCAACAAATTCTGAGTCAAATTGCGGTAATTTGATGAGACAAGTCATCATTTGATCCAATTTGTGAAGAACAGTAACAGAAGCTAAAGGATCCCACACTACCCAAATTTTTCCAAGCTCGGCAAATTCATAATTCGCTGCCATGTTCCATCCAAGAAATATAGACAGAATAAACTTCTGACTCCAAATTGCTTTCACCCGAGGTTTCAATTATACTACCAAAAATAGAGTTACTTTGCCGAACTGAATTATTGAAGCCTCTAACGTTCCAACAAAAACTAGCTAACTGAATAAACTCCTGACTCCACACTTTTTTCACCCGAGGTTTCAATTATACTACCAAAAATAGAGTTATTTTGCCGAAACTATTTCCGAAAACTACGTCGCCGAACTGAATTATTGAAGCCTCTAACGTTCCAACAAAAACTAGCTAACATAAAGATTAATGAGAGGTGGAGCTTTTGCCCCAGGGTTAACCTTTCTTTTTCGAACATTTCTTCTTCTGCCTATGCAGTAGAAGTTTCTGCTATCTTTTGGATATTACCATAGTATATTCCTCCCCATCCTTAGACATTTTCGCTTCCTCAGAAGAATACTTAGAATCTTAGGTTCAGATGAATATGTGTCTTCCGAGGATGAAGATGTGTTGATTATTTGGTTCTCTTTTCTAGACTGCTTAGTCACCGCCACTGTCTTCATCTGATCATTATTTTCGCTCCCATTCCTAAGATTTTCCAAACCAATATCAACCTCAAGTCTTACCTTTAGTCTGGGACAAGAGCAAAAATAGGTTTCTTGGCAAGCTTATTCTTTTTCTGTTTTTTGGGTGCTTCTTGATCAGATTTTATCTACTCCTTCTTACCACGAGGGCATACACTTGGTTCATGACATGTGGATTTACAAGTCAGGCAGGTGAATGGAGATGAGGGACAGCAGTTAATGCTATGTCATATATCCTTGCAGTGAGTACACGTCGGTGGGAGCCACTGACTTAAGACCAACACTCACTAGGTATGTCCAAACTGAAAATGAACATTTACTGCCCCAGGAAGCGTTTTAGAGGGGTCGATGATGGTGAATACTCTCACCACCTCAAGGCTTGTCATGTTAGCGGCAGTGGGGTGAAGCATTATCGGATGGCCTACTAAACCCACAATGTGCTATAATCCCTCCTCATTGTAGAAATATGGTGAGACGTTGTGGAAGTCAATCCAAACTGGTTCTTCTGTAAGCTCCAGAGACTCAGGTTGTAGACCCGGTTCCCATTTTGCAACAAACATAGCTTGGTTCTCTATGTGCCACATAAGTTGGTCCAAAACATTTTTACAGGTAACATGACATGGTATCTTGATGAGAAAAGATCTATATGTGAGCCTCAAGACTGTAATGTTCTTGAGTCTGTTGCTTCAGATACTGTTTGTAATAGCGTGGACAGCTCCTAGAGTGGGAGTTTTTTCCATTGAATTGAGCTATTATGAAGTTGTCCCACCTATGTTGATTCTTAGTAATCACCGAGTTTGGTATATCTACGCAAACCTCACCAGAATCAAGGACAAAGGCCTTATCCTTCTTCTTCATTTTTTGAGAAGAACACTAGGCGACGTCTCTCCATGATGGTTTAACAGAATTAAGAGCTATTTGAGCGGTGCCATCTCCTACGGTCTGAGGTCGTGTAGCATCAGCGTCACTTGGCGGAGGAACAAAGACAGGGGAATTTTCAGTAGGTACTTTCGAGTACACCGAAGTCCCTGACGGAGGGGTGGAGCTTGGCAAATCGGCGGCTGGGGATTCAATTGCTGAACCCAAAGGCGATCCAGTCCTAATACGAAGACTCTGATTTGAGGAGTCATCAGAGGAAGGAAGCCGCTGGATGGTCTTGGATTTGGTAGAGGTGAAGAGAGTGGAAGGTTTCAAAGAGTTACGCTTGAACGGGGATTGCTTTTTATGGGCCATGAGTCACTTGCCGAAGACAGAGGCCAGGGCCGGCGCCGGTGAAAGAGAGGAGAGTGAGCGGAGGGCTCGAGGCAAGTCGGACTTGGTGTCGCCCTAAAGCAAAACAGTGCTTATTAGGTAGTTTATAGAGTTCTGATGGACTCAGAAGTTTATAAAACATGGAGCTAAAAATGTTATAAATATATAGTATAAGGATATTTAAATACAAAGTATCAGGCACATAATGCAATAATATATGAAATGAAAGATATTTAAACAAATTTGCACCAAAATATCTCGGTTTAAAAAAAAATAGAGTGGGGCACATATCACACCCTACCCATACATGCGTCCCCCCTGACCAGTACCACTCCAAGAAAAAAAGCGGACAAAAACGACCCTGAGATCAAGTCTCTAAAACTGCTCAGGTCTATACACGCGCCCACAATGCCAAAGAGCCTTTGCTCCCTACTCATACACCATGTACAGTGGCAGACCTACATTGTATGAGGGGGTCAACTGACACCCCTTAAATACTATAAATTTTAATTGTAAGCTTGTTCATGTATATTCCAACACCCCGGCTTGTTAAAATCTGATATCCTAAATTCTGAGTTTGAAACTAAGTTTGCACCCGTTCTTACAATCCAATTTCGTTGTATTTTCTCTTTGCTCTTCCTTTATAAATGGGCGTAAATTCAATTATAAATAAACTTGTAAAATATTGAACCTACATTATCCTTACTTCTTTTTATTATTTTTTTACTTTTTGAAATTTATTCTTTTCTTACTTTTTATACATTTTAATTTTTTATAATATTTTATTCTAATATTCCCAACAAAATACTTATTGATTTTTAATTTTGTTTTCCAATTAATTTTAAAATCATTTTTACTTTAAATTATATCAAGTATGTATTAAAAATATTATATAATAAATAATTAAATAATATATTACAAAAATAATCATTTAAATTTATGACCTCGTAAAATTACTTATTGGGTCAGCCACTGATCACGTAGAACCCATAACTGATTGATCGGAAGCGATGGTCATGCCGATAAAACCAGCAAGAGTCTAACCTAACAGATCTAAATGAACCGAATACGTCAGAAACTGAGACTGAGCGAAAGAGAAGAACCTGGTCCAGTGACCCCAAAAAAACCCATCTCTGGCACATTTAACACAAGGATAGTTCACCCAAAACGAAAAAGGAGGAGAAAGGGCATAAGAAGCCCGCCAAAATTTGCTTCAACATCAAGATCTAGAATCCAAATCAAAGTTGTCGTCCCACCCAAAACCGATGAACTCCTAACCCACCGTTCCTCACAGCCTCTTCAGAACTCTACTGTGGTGGCATATATTGAAACTCGAGACCTTTGACACTCTTATGTGAGAAGGAAGTACCACTAGGATGCAAAAACTTTTCTAAAAACTTAAATTGTGAAGGTAAGTTTTTATAATGACTAACCCCACCGCAACACGGCTTCATATCTTGGGAAAACCTTACCTCCGACATATATCTACAAATTAATATATACCGCTTTTCCCTACGCGTATGAATGAGTTTTAATATAGAGATGCAAAGTACCAACATGGTGATAGATGTTGGAACTTGGTTCTTCTACACTTATCTCTGAGAAGAAAGTACCATCATGGCCGGCTCAAACATTTTACGGGCCTCGGGCAAAAAAAAGTGGCCCTTTTACATGTAAAATTGAAATATTGATATTGTAGCTACAAGGTATAATAAAATAGTTTTCGTTTGAAAAGGTAAGCACACAACATAAAATTAAAACAATCTTGCTCTTTTTATAGCTTCTTTTTTCTTGAGAATGAGATCATTTGATTCTAAAAAAACCTTCACAATATAAAATCTTCCTGGTGATCTGAAATAGAAAAAAAATACAGTAGTCATCCTAAAAAGAAATGCAATCACAAGAAACGTTTTTTCGAGCTTTACTAGATGCAAAATCATGTATGACAGTTTCAAAATCAATGCTTTCTAAGATATTATTTTCAATACATAAAATAGCTAAACCATTCAATTTTTCTTGATACATTTAAGATCTTAAATAATTTTTCAACAGTTTTAATTTTGAAAAGCTCCTCTCTGGTGAGGCTACATTCACATGTGTAGTCAAAAAAAATCTATAAGCAATTGAAAATTTTGGATGACAACCCACACTTTCAACAAACTCTAGAAATTCACTAGGTTCTATAGATACACTGGGTAAAGTAGTTTGCAGCATTCTCAATTCAGAAAAAGGCCACTCAAATCAACATCAGAAGAATCAACACTAGAGAAAGTATTGTAAAAGTTAGTGCAATGAGTTCGAAGTTCACTTTCGTCTAACACTTTTAATCTCAAAGAATCAAATAAAAGCCCAAAAACACTTTTAAAATTCATCATTTGATCAAACCTGTTCTTCACCTACGATATTGCCATGTCCACGACAACTAAAAAATAGTCAACTCTAAAAGAATCTTCACCTGATTGTACTTGTTCACCTGAATCAGTTTCATCAAACTGCTTTTTCCTAAAGACACGACGCGTATTTGGAAAAACCTGATCAACATCCATCTAATGAGCAATATTTTGAGCTATTTCAAACTAGAATTAAACCCTTCATCTCTATATATCTCAGAAAACAGGAACACACCTTCGAGTTGTTTTAAAGCATTGTCAATGCGCACATATTTAGACTGTAAGGTCTTACTAACCGAGTTAATAGCAAACAAAAATTCATACCAAATGACCAGGCCAAGTAAAAATTCAAAATTATCAAATGCCATAATTAAAATTTCAGCATCACTTTTTGTCATAGCATCTTCAATGATTCATACAATTCTAATAAAGCTGATCTTACTTGCAAAGCTTGAAATCTGATAGCTTTCACGCTATTAAATCGGCTTTCCCAACGAGTATTGGATAATGATTTCACTAACATGGTCAAGAAAAATCTTCCATCTCTTTGTAGAACTAGAAAACATAGTATATAAGCGTTGCACCACTCCAAAGAAAGAAATACCTTTCAAACATGAATGAGCCATATCACGAACCACAAGATTAAGACTATGGCAAGTACATGGCATAAACAAAGCTTTTGAGTTTATAGCAGGTAATCGTCTTTGAACACCTTGATGTTTTCCCTTCATATTAGAACCATTGTCATAACTTTGACCCCTCATATTATCAACATCAAGAGTAAGAGACTTTAGAATATCTAATAATTTTTCAAAGAGTCCTAGACCAGATGTGTCACCTACCTTTAAAAACTTCAAAAAAATACTCGTCTACTCTAACTTTTTTATGAGACATGCTCGCACATCGTATTATTAGAGTCATCTGCTCTTGGTGGCTCACATCTGGTGTACAATCAAGAATCACTGAAAAGTATTTTTCCTTTTTGGTATTTGCAACAATGGAAAGCTGAACATTATGAGCCAAAAGAGAAATAAACCCATTATGAATATTTTGACCAAGATAATGATGATGAATTTCATGATTTTGAATGTGCCTAATATGATCTTGATCATCAAATCACATTTTGCAACCATTTCAATAGCTCCTAAGAAATTACCATTGCTATTTTCGTAAAGTTTCTCATTCTTCCCTTTAAAACCTAAGCACCGTTTAGAAAGAAATTTCACAATAACAATTATTCTAGTTAAGACCAGCCTCCAACGTTATTTTTATCTAGCAATTTATTTTTGGAATTCTTGATCAATTGTTAGATCTATTTCAAATCTAGCTTTCAGCTCATTCCATATTAGTCATGTATTCTATACTTTCTCATGACCTTTAAGCCTCTCACTAAGATGCTTCCTTTAAATCCATCATTTGCTAACATAAATTTAAAAAATTTGCAACAAAAGCAATAGACTTTGTCCACATGTTTTGAGTAAAGCAACCAATTTATATCACTATTTTCTCCATTACTCAACTTTTAAGAATAATACTTATATGAGAAATGTCTAGAAACTTATCTAAAGGAAACACAAGATTCATTTCTCTTTTAGGTCCTTTTTCAATCAGCACATCTCTCATTTTGTTTTCAAGATTTTCCCAAGACCTAGGATCATAAACATCAAGACAAGAACTTGGTTCTTCACAAAAATTCTGACTTTCAACATTAGATGCATTAATCACATTATCATGCTCACTCAAATGACTAATTCCATCAGGACCATCACCAAAATGATCATTTGATTCAGGAATATTATTCACACAATCAAATTTCAAATTTTATCAGCATTTCTTTTTATCACAAATTTATCTAAAGAACATCTTTGTAAAGTGATATGTGTTTATGCACATGTGTAGAGAGAAACAAAAAAAAGATAGTATAGAAATAATAAAGATCACTTACAGAAATAATCAACCATGCAAGAATTCTTGAATAATCAATGATTTTGAGATCTTTTAAAATTGTATCGTCACTGGAAATATGAACAGTTTTTTAGAAGAAAAGAAGACGTCTTGATGAAATATATTCATGCCTAAAAAGGCTCACATTATGGTAACTAGTTTTAACGCTAATTATAATATTTTATTAGTTAATTATAATTTTATAAAGATTTTTAGAGATTAACATAAATAAGATTTTGTTTCCATAAAGTTAGATTTATTAATTTCGTTTTACTAAAAAATTTATATTTATAGTTTACAAAAAAAATTGTACTAGTACATTAAAAAAAATTATGGCCCCTTCCAGCAATGGATCCTGGACGGGTGCACTGCTTGCCCCTAGTCTTCCCTTCGGGTTATCTTTAATTTCGTTGACTCATTATTTGGGATTCTATTTGTAAAATATCTTTGCAAGATTGGCTCCAAAGACCCCGGTGTCGCTATATTTGTCAACTTGCTTGTGGAAGCGAGCTTAATGTAACTCACATTGACATCATCACGGGTCATACAACCCGAAACTTTAATTTACATTCGTATGAATGATAAAACCGGTTATCATAAAAATAGCAAGAATGAAAATGACATACTCCACATATGATGGTTAATGTTTCTAATCACTGTATTACCATATGAATTCAAATTTAATATACTGCATGTTTTGAAACAGAAGAAAGCACACAACATAGCTTTGAAAAAATTTAGTCATGGGGTTATACTTGTTAAATTTGAAAATATCATACTATATCAAAATTAGCTTTTAACAAATCATCGTATAAAAATATTTCTTTATTCTAAATAACTTTATAACAAAATATTAGGTTCTCTTATTTAAATTTGGAGTTGAGGCTTACTTAATTAGAAATAAAATTTAATCATTTTAATATTAATTTTTGTTATATATTTTTATAGTAAAAATGTTTTGGAACAAACCCGTAATCGTTCCACTCATAATAAAAAAACGCTCATGCAAGGTATCACTTATTCGGCCAAGAAACTAGGCTTCTCAACATAGCCATTATTAATTTTGGTAAGAACTTTTCGTTACAAGAATTTTCGGTTCATGCCTCGTAGACTCATAATCACATATCTTCTTGGCCATAGGCTAATGAAATCACAAATAAACAACCGTATTTATTTCAGACACACAAGAAGAAAATGACCACTTACATAAGACTTACTGATCGGACTTTTGAGCAACCGACATGTTCATTCTCAGCTGAACATAATACAATGTTCAACTACACCAAAATTTTAGAGAACGAGTCATTGTTTAAATAATTACATTTATGTATTTTGTTTAGAAACCAGATATGTATTAATCGTTTGGTTAATATCATAGTGATATTATGTTAATCTGAAGATTGTACCAGAAGTATTTGAAACTAAGACGTTGGTTACAAAATCTATTTCATTAAACAGGTCGAAAATAGGTATAGATGGCTACATAAACGTACAAGCACCAACGACATGGAACGCTTACAACAAAGAAAAGTATGAAATTCTCACGCATTTATTATATCACTTAAAAACAAAATTAAGATTTAAATATTAAACTCTAGCTTGCTTGCTTTTATTCAAACCATAAATATATTTTGAAGAGGAAACTGTGTGCACGTCGTATGAATAGCTAATTATATTTTGAAGAGGAAAGAATGCATAGCTGATTCAAGTGCATTCGAAACCAGACGGAACCTTCTTGTTACACTTGTTGAGAAGAACACTGAGAGAAATAGGAACGTTAAGGTTGATTCCAAGAACGTTAGCCCTAAGAGCAGTGCAGAGACAAACTGCAGCCTCGAGGTCAACCAAACCTTCAACAACTGAGCAGCATGGTTGAGCTGATGGCTGACCCAAATTAAGGTTGAGTAGGCCGCTTAGAACATTTCCGCATACACCGAGCTTGAGGACATCTATAGGACAGTTTCCGGATGAACCAGGGGTGCTAGGAGGTGTGACAGGCCTAGGGTTAGGACTTGGGACCGACGGACTTGGAACAGACGGACTTGGGACATGCTTGGGGGGGCTGGGACTTGGGAGCGGCTTAGGCTTAGGACTTGGGCCCGGCTTGGGTTTGGGACTTGGGCTGCAGCCACAATCAGTTGCAGCAGTCAACGTGAAAAAGATGATGTTGAGGGCAAAGAAAAGAGCAAGAGAGGCTGAGTTCTTTGAAGCCATTGAGTGTTTAACTCAATCCGTGTTACAAGGATTATTGAGTGTTTCTGAGAGAGAGAGATGAAGAGAAATGAAGAGAAAGTGTGGCTATTTATAGGGTTTTGTAAGGATGTGAAGAGTACCAATTTGCTTTAAAAAAAATCAACTAATAATATTTTTTTCTTTCTTTGTCTATATTATATATTTTCTTAACTCTAAAAAGAAAAGAATCGATCATTTATCGTATACAAAGTCTGACTTATAAAATTAAGAGAGAAAAAACTGATTTGCGCCTTCATCTTTAATTGTCTTATTGTCACATTGTCAATGATGTTATGATCACCACCATCATGAGTTCATGACCCCATTGCCAGTGGAGAATCTAGAAATTTATTTTATTGGGGGCAAAGTTATACAATATTTTTTTAAGAAAAATATATTTTCAAATAATTTGTAGTAGTGTTTAATATTTATGTGAGAAATGGAGTTAAACTATAAGTAGGATATTATGTAGTATATTTTTGTATTTAACGATATTGTATTTTTTGTCAAAGGGAGTGATATTTTTGATAAGCTGAGAGTGATATTTAAAGTCCAAACGAATGTTAATTTCCATTCATATGAATGTTAAAACCGGTGTCGTTCAAAAAGAGAAAAAAAAAGAATGTTGCACCCGGTTACCATAAAATACAGAAACAGTGACAGTGACATACTTCTCATATAGTGGTTAGTGTTTTACATCACTAGATCACCATATGAATTATATAAATTAATAGATTGTATGATTATTTTGAACAAGAACCAGGAAAAATCATTTGAGATGCGCCGTGAGAAAACATTATTTTTATTAAAGTAAAAAATAGGCTCGAACTCTTAACTTCCAAGCATTAAGGAGAGTATTTACTATTACACCACCACAACAACAAAATCTGCAATTGATGGCTATTAATAATCTTAAAATTTTGTAACGCATAAAGCATCAGCTTGACAGCGTCACCAGTTTTAAAGTTCAGAGCTAACCGGTTCTTTGGGATATACAAGAAGAAAATGGTCACATATTGCTGATTGGAATTTTGAATAACAGACATGTTCATTCTTTTTCTTTTTCTTTTTTTTTTCTTTTTTTTTTTTTTTTGTAACTGACATGTTCATTCTTACCTGAAAATATTATGGTTTTCAACAACACCTTGCAGAAAGGTAGTCAAAGTTTGATATTTTAAATAACTACATTTTAAGTATTGCTTTTTGGAAACGAGATATGTAATCGTTTGTTAATAACATAGTGATATTATGTCAATCTGAAGATTACAACAATAATACAAATGCAAATATATGACGCTCAGACGTTGGTTTCAAAATCTATTTCATTGAGCAGGTTGAAGATATGTATAGATGACTAACATAAAACCATCAATGACGGAGAACACTTACAACAAAGATAAGAATGAAGCTCTTACGCATTATTATTTCAAAACAGAAACAATATTCAAACCGTAATTTAAATATATTTTGAAGAGGGGACTATGATGTGTTAGGTCTGTGCTGAGCCCATGTCCAACACTTTATTTTATTAGTATTAATATTGTCCACTTTTAGTTTAAGAGTCAAAGTCCACACGAATTTACTTTTTAGTTTTTTTTCTAAAAAACTTCGTACTAATTAGAGATTGATATATATTTGTATATTAGATACTCATTGTCTAAACTTTAATGTGAAACTTTGTTTAATATTATCATATTTTTCCCCTCAAACTAAAGATCACACTTATCTTGTGTGTGTTTTTCTTTAGCAAATCAACTTGGCACCACTTTCTATTAGTAATCGCAGGGTTTGCTTTGAGAATATTTCTCCCAAAACATTATAGGTTCATGATCTTCTGACTAGCTTCTGCCACAAACTTGATCTTCCGACTTGAAGGGTTCCATTCCCATTTGAATGGTATTTTCGTCTTCTTGCAGATTATCGTCGAACCATTCTAATACCAATTGTTGGATTTGTGTTGAGCCTATATCCAATTTTTTATTGTCCGATTATTACTATATTGTCCACTTTGAGCCTAAGAGGTAAAACTCACATGAATTTATTTTTTGGATTCCTTTCCAAAATATTTTGTACTAATTAAAGATGTACATCTATTTCTATATTAGACATTATTTATCTAAAATTTTAAAGCTTTGTTTGATATATTACATGGAGTATTTTAGTTTATCCATTTATTTTATATTTGATTTAGAGCAGGATTAACCGGGGTCTCTTAAGGTGGGGTTCTTAACTTTTCTAAGAGACGTATCTTAGCTTTTAACTAAGAAAAGCTAAGAATCGTCTCTTAAATAAGAATCATAAGAGCC
This sequence comes from Moricandia moricandioides, assembly GCA_905132885.1. NCBI lineage: Eukaryota > Viridiplantae > Streptophyta > Magnoliopsida > Brassicales > Brassicaceae > Moricandia > Moricandia moricandioides. Next base: position 31,334 of record CAJHQQ010001514.1, read on the forward strand.
GTCTCTTAGCGGAAAAAATGCAAAAAAAAAAAAAAAAAAATTAAAAAGACAAATTTTTCGTTAAGAACCCCAACTTAAGAGACCCGGGTTAATCATGGCCTTACGTCGTTTTGGTTCAATTCAAAGACGTGTTTACCGTCGACCAAACGAGATATTTTATTTATATGAAATAAGCAACTGGCTATCTCATGTTTACCAGACGTGTTTACCGTCGACCAAACGAGATATTTTATTTATATGAAATAAGCAACTGGCTATCTCATCTTTACCAGTCCATATCTCGTTGATACTAAAGGAACGTCTCCCTTTAATTCGTCAATAAGGATCGTCTTGTGCAGACGTTGATGATCATAGTTTTTGTTTTCTTCTACAATAATCTACGTAAATTTTTCTATAGGGTTATATATTTCAATATTTTCGTACGAATTTATAGTAGTTGTCTGGCCCAAATAGAAGCGTAATTCGTTATTCTACTTATTATTAGTGGTTCCAGTTAAAGTCAATCAGACGACTACTGAATTAATCCCAAGCGCACACTTTCATGCAAATCGTAAACGTAGACATAAAACCCTAAAAAAAAAAGAAAAAAAAAAGACATAAAACCCAAACCCACCTTAACCACTACAATAAACACCACTAAAGAGTCATGTATAACGGACATATTAGCATATATATATATATATAAGTCTATAAGAACATGCAACTAAAATTAGGGTGATTCCAAATACAACAAACAAAAGAGTCAATATTATTGACATGAAATTACGATGTGAACGTACTCTTTTGTTAGACAATTAGAATTCCGCAAATCATTGATCTTATCCCAAACAAGCTGGTTTACTTTTTCAGGAAGTCATTAAAAACATTTGTCCTCAAAGATATAACATGCTATTCAAGATGCTAGGGACAGAAAATAGTTAAAACCGATTGTACATAAATATTTTCGAACTTCTTCAGAAAAAAACAAAGAGCAAGAAATAATTAACAAATTCAAATGGACCATATACCATGCATATGAAAGATATTTGTTAACGAGGGAATGCAATTTGATTGGACAGCTATTTAATACTACAGCTATTTAATACTTTTAGTATTTATTATTTCACTTGGACGAACTTTAAGTTCATTTTGTTTCTAAATATACCAAATAATTATCTTTCTATCATGGTGGTAAGTAGGTCTTCGAAATAGTTTAAACAGCATATTTTCATGGGTGAATTTGCCAAATAACCAATTTTGAAAGCAAAATGAAGAATATGACATTGATTTTGACATTATTAAGACAATAACATTTAACTCAACTTTCATCCGGTTATACCCTTGCCATTTGCAAGTTGCCGGTGATAGAGAGAGGGGAAATGATGACGTTGATGAGCGAGCACATATGGACAACATAAATCCTCCATTATTTAAATCAAGATCACGCAAACATGACGACGTTATTTAATTAATTACCACATACCAAAGTCATATAGACACTAAAAGGGTGGTTCAAAATGGAAGACTATGTGGACAAAGAGGGTATTCTATTTCAGAAAGAGACTAAGTTCAGCTACTTATTAATCATATATGAAAAACAGTGAAACGATATATAGAATTAAATGATGAATAGATTCGCCACTGAAACCTTTGGTTTTCATGTATATACTAGAGTACTCATTCTACATAACAAAAAAATAGTATGTCACAACTCATTCATAATAGAATAGGAAAAATTAAATAGAGTGGTACATACTATTTAAATTATGAAATAACATCGAATTATCTAATGCTTATCCCAACATCAACCCAAACTTACAATAAACTAAAGAAAAACCACAAATCACTGAACCCTAAGCAGAAATATAAACGCTAACCCAAATATCAAACTATGAAAATAGTATAAAAATGCACAAATTTGCATGGAAATAGTATACATTTCATCAAAATAGTATAGGACGGCAACTCCATCACAACTCCTAAATACTAAAGCCTATCCCAATCCCATCCTAAACCCCTAAATACTAAACCCTAAACACTAATCATTAGACCCTAGACCTAAATATAAATCCTAATCCCAAATAGAATAAAACACAATAAATAGCATAGTAAATATTGGTGAAGTTATAAAATGTTTATGATTGCTTGGAAGAACTTAATGTTGACCCCATCCTCATCCCGCACATACTAAACCCTAAATCTTAATCACTAAACCCTAAATCCTAATCATTCCTCACATTTTCATAATTATTTTATTTTTAATGTAAAACACAATCCTTATAAATAGAATACATGAAAGTCATGTGAATATACACTTTGAGACTGTTGTTATGGAGATGATAAAACTGAATTTTGCTATTTTTATAAATTCTATTAAATGACTGGTTGAGAAGAAGATCAAATTGCTTTTACAATTCTAGTTCTGTTTTGCAATATGAGGAACATTATTCTATTATGTTTGATAAAACTAGAATAGTACTAACCTTGCATATTATGTATGGAGTAGAATGGTGTACTTCTACAACTTGAGTTTCAACTGCTACCTCTACAAAATTATCGAGGTACAACTCTAATATGTTGTCATTTCTAAATTCTTAGTTTTGATTAATATGTATAAGTACAAAACAATTGATTCATACTAATGATACAATAACAATATATAACACATGTTTACTTATTGTACAATACATTTCTATTTTACGTGCGCCAAATAGAATAGAAAATAAATAAATAATACACTTCAAATAGAATGACAGGAAATAGAACTGATGGAATAGTGAAGGACAAAAATAACGAGGTGAAAGTGAGGAACATGCATGGGAACGGTGGTGGAGAGGAAACTGTGGCTGCAATGAAATAATTGGTGGCGGTGGTGATGTCAATGTGACATGTGGAATAATACCAAACATAGTACAACGTTTCATTTCTATTCTATGTGTATAATGTAGAATAGAACAAAAAAAGATCATCTTCCCCGATCAAACTTTAATAACTAACGATGATGGAGGATAAGTGAATCTGACGGCAAGGAAGGAGAATATGCAGTCTACGGCGGCTAAATAAGGAATTTTGTTGTTGGTTCAGTACGTGGAAGAGAGAATAGACATTGTGAAGAGGTGATACAAAAATGGTGGCGACGGTGCAGGAGCGAATATAGTGGCGACGATGAACATCAGTAGTTATGAGGTATGAATTATGAAATAAAGATATGATAGGAAAAAGAAAAAGAAGATAATGATATGTGAATAAAGAAGAGCCACAATTTATTTTTTACATAAACTAATTATTAATTTTGTATTGTTTTGGTTGCAGCAGTCGGTTGTTGAAAGGGTAGATTTGTATTATTATAGAAAATATATGGTATATCATAGTTAACTAGGTCAAAGTGTTAGACAGTGAATTACAATTTTTTTTACGTTATAGCATGCAAATTCTTATATTTGAATTATATATATATGTGTAATTGTTTTTTAGAAAAGGTACAGAATAAAATAATATTTAAATATTTTTAAAAATATCTATAGATTTATTATGTATATTTCCTTTATAAAATGTCTCTTGTTTGTATTTCAGAACTGAGATACTTTCACGTTATTTAATTGTTATTTTTGTTAATTTGATAAGACTTATTTTACAGGAGATGATATATAATAAATAAATACATATGTTATAAGAAAATAAATATTAGGTGTTTTTTTTTAAAAAAAATCAATGATAAGAATGCATAGGTGATATTTTGTGACCTTTTTTTATCATAACATTTCTAAATAATATCAAAAATTTCATTAACTACAGTTTTAAAATTTTGATTATGTTATTCAGTTTTTGTTTTGACTATTTAAACCCCTATCTTTGACTCATTAATTATTTGCGATTACATATGTAAATATCTTTAGAATGGCTCAAAGACCCAGTGTCCCCATAACGTTAACTTACTACTGGCATTGAGCTTAATGTAACTCACATTCACACATCAGAAGTCATACAACCGTAACACGCATAAATTTTAATTTTTATTCGCATAAATGTTAAAACTGGTTATCATAAAATATTATTTTTGTTTTTGTTTTTTGTGCTTTTGTTATCATAAAATTCAAAACAGTGACAATGACATGTTCCATATAATAGTGGTGAGTGTTTGTGTTATCACTGTATGTCTGTTTCACCATATGAATTCAAATTTAATATGTTTTGTACCAGAAAAAAAAACACAAAAATGTATCGTTCAAAATTTGAGTTATGAGATTACTTGTTAAATTTGGGGGATAAAATAAATAGCACAAGATTAGTTTTTGTTCTGAAGGTAGCACAACAATTTTAAAATTCCAAGATAGCATAAATATCATTGAAAGAAATATATTTTTATTCTAAATAATTATACAAAAATATTATATCTGGTTCCCATTTCAATTTGGATTTTAGTATGTATTACTACTACTACAAAGGAATTTTTAGTCATTTTAATATGAAATTTATATTACATTTTTTTTTTGGTAAAAGGGCTTTAGACTGAAATATGTATTTTCTCCAAATCCAATATCAAAGTAAGTAATATAGTTCTAGCTTAACTATTGTTCGATCTATTGATCTCTATACATTGTTTTTAGTGCTTCTCCAGTTGAACTAACCACATTTTAAACGAAAAAAATATTGTACTGAAACAATGTTTAGTGATTGTTATATTGAACATTGTCCTTAAATGTTCATGCAAGGTATCATTTATTTGGCCAATAACTAAGGCTTCTCAGCATAGCTTTACTTAATTTCTGTACAAACTTAACGTCACAAGAACTGTACAAATTTTTGTACAAACCTTTATCAAGATTTCATTGCCTCCACATGACAGCCAATATGCCGACCAACCATTGATCATATGATAAAGCATTTCCTTAAAGAATGCGAAGAGCTTGCATTTGGACCCACTTCTATCCTCTAGGATTTCCTGATAAGTTCTCATTCCACCTTCATTATCAATAGACAAGGTTTCCTTTATCTCTTGTTTAAGGTTTCGTGGTACCTTTTCCCCGAATAGAAGCGATGAACTCTTGTTTAAGCTAGCAAAGCAAACCTCAATAAGCTCACAACACAATATAAAACATATTGAAACAAAACATAACTAGAAAGCTAAAGAAAAGCACCCATGTCCGAGAAAACTTCAGTTTACAATAAGAAGTCTTCAGTTAAGAACGTGACACCGGAATCGATAAATAATGGATTGCCCAAATCTTGTTTCAAAGAGAATAAACCTCAACACAAAGGAACATGACCCCCTCCCCCAAAGCTAGCAAAGCAAACCTCAATAAGCTCACAACATTTTAGAAAGGAGAAACTGATGGAAACACCACACCACCATACCTTCACCAAAGGAGAAAGAGGCAACCAACACCAGGGCGAACCAAGAATTTTTTTTTTGATAAATTATGAATTTAATATTAAAAAAAAAAGAACCGGTGTTTACAACAGCTCGGCGAAGCTTTAAAAGTTACAAACATACCCAAAAAGTGGAAAAGGTCTATTTGAAACTAGATGAAAGTAAGAAGTTTTCTAAACCTCTTGCGATCACTCCGAGCAAGAATGATGTATTTTATATAATGATCTAACTGTTTGAAGATGGTTGAGAATTGTAATGAAAGTCCATCATAAAGACGAGAGTTTCGTTCTTTCCAAATGAAAGTGATTGCTGCTTGAGACACTACATGCTTGATGGTGAAGATATGCTTAGGAGCAGGGACTTGAAGCTAGTTGATCAAATTAGACCAGTCTTCCAATGGCGTTGCCGGCATCCCAAGATGAGAGAGTATGGTCTGCCAAATGAACCTGCTAGACTCACACCCTAGTAATACGTGATCACGAGATTCAGAACCGTGATTACAAAGAATGCAAGAATCAGTCACTTCAAACCCCAAGAGAAAAGACTTTGTCAGAAAAGTAATCTATCTTGATGAGCAACCCAAAAAATGAATGCATGCTTGGGAATGCATCCTTTATACCACACAAGTTTTGTCCAATTGAGCTTAGGACCTTTTGGTCTCAGGTATTCCCATGTGAGAGAAGATGAGAACTGAGTTGAAGCTGATCCAACAATAATCAAGTGAATAAATCTTCTTCATTTGACATGCTAAACGCAGGCTGGCTAAGTAGACAATTTCTAACAACAGCTAGTTTTTTACTTCTTGTGCGGTGAGAAGGTAATTTCCAACCCATTGGACCACAAGCATCAGTAACTGTGCGAGATGAAAGTATGCCCATTTGCTGGGGACCTTCCAACCCTACAAAGTCAAGAAAGGGACCGAATTTCTACCAGTGATCATACAAGAATTTTGCAACACCATCACACACAGAGCATCTAAGGAACTGTTTTGCTAATAGTCGAAATGAGATCAAAATTTTCCAAATTTAGGAATTATTTGCTATAGGGGGGAACACTACAAAAGCTAACACCCTTAAAATTATGATTTTTCATCCAAGCAACCCAAATAGAATCGGTTTTAGAGAAGAGAAGCCAAATCAGTTTTAGTTTTAATGTTTTGTTCCAAAGACTAAAATTTCGCAACCCCCCCCCCCCCCCCCCCCCCCCCCTCTTCATCTTTAGGCTAACAAACTGTACTCCAATAACCTTTAACCCCATTCTTTTTTCATTATATCACTGGACCAAAGGAAATGGCAACATGTTCCTTCGATAAGCTTGATGTATGCTTTTGGAAGCATAAAAGCGGAGATTCAAAAGTTGACTGTGCTGTAAATTACTGAGGAAATTAGCTTCAACCGACCTGCAAAGGAAAGTTCTTCCGTCGTTCAGTAATTGAACCAAGCAGAAACTGAGTCCAAGAGAGTGGAATACTCAGACTTGCAAAGATTCATGTGGTTAAGTGGTAAGCCCAAGTTAGGAAAGGGGAATTTCCCTTTTGTAAAGAAAAAAGCTGAAAGACCTTCCTGCTCTTCCTCGTCCAGTCCAATAGTGTAAAGAGCAGACTTATCTTGGTTCATTTAAAATACTGAGATGCGATGAAAGACATCAAGAGTACTCGTTAGTTTCTGAAGAGAGGTCTGAGAACCATCAAAGAACACCATCACATCATTTGAAAAAGTAAGGTGAGAGATTTTTTGATCCTTTCCTTTAGGGTGGTATCCAATATGGCCCGATGCATACTTTGTTTCCAGCAGTTTGGTAAATACTTCCATCACTATGACAAAGAGGTATGGGGAGATTGGATAGCCATGTCTAACCCTCTGAGTACCAGGAAAAAATCCGCACAGATCACCATATAAATTGATGGAGAAGCTTGTCGTTGTCATGCATTGCTGAATCCAATTGATAAACACAAGAGGAAACTAAGCTTCAACCAAAACCTAGATAATGAAATTCCACCGCAAGGAATCAAAGGCTTTGCATAAATCCACCTTTAACATTCCTTTGGGGGAGAAATAGCCAATAAAACATTCTCTATCAACAAGCGCCCTTTGAAAAACGCAGATTGATGAGGAGATATCTTTGCTGGAAGAAGTTTCTCAAGTTTTTTTAGCAATTATTTTAAAGATAATCTTATACAAACACATAGAAATGGGTTTAGAATCAGAGACCTTGTTTGCATTCACGTTCTTTGGAATAAGTGTGATAGTAGTACAGTTCCATTGCTTTAACATTCTTCCATTTGTAAAAATCTCCTAGACTGCCTTAGTGATCTCGTCACCTCTAATAGACCATGTTGCATTAACAAAATCAGCATTGAATCCATGAGGACCAGGTGCTTTATTTATGGTAATAGCAAAAAGAGTCTCCTTAATTTCCTCAAAAGTTACCTCTGAGGCCAGCATAGACTGCATCTCATCGGTGCATCAAAATGTGTTAAGGGACCGGATGAGCTCCCTATCTGAAGCCAAAATTGGGATTGTCGCTTTGCCTAGCAGCCTCTGGAAGTAATCTACACAGTGATCTGCTAACTCATCTTTGTTTTTAATCCGTCTACCATAATTGTCAATGAGAAAGTGTATCTGGTTTGGATGAGCGTCTAGAAGCAACCATTCTGAAGTAAAAAGTTGTATTATTATCCCCATTTCGGAGCCACTGAATCTTTGATATTTGGCAAAAAAAAATTCTTCTGCAAGAGCTAGCTCTAACCCTTTACTGTGGGCAGCCTTTTCTAATACCGCAAGAGACACAGATGGATTAGAAAGGAAATTCTGTTGACAAGATGCTAGTTCCAAAGCATCTTGGTTAACCTGTTTCTCAATGCCAGAATAGTTATCCCGATTAAAATTTCTTATGGGACCCTTAAGGAGTTTTATTTTCTTACTGATAGAGAAAATTGCAATGCCTTGAATGTGAGTAGTGCTCCAAAAACCCGCAACAAGACCAAGGAAGTTTTTATTATCGACTAAGAAGCTTTAGAACTTAAAAGGCATGTGATTCCTAGTCAGTTGATTACCAAAATGAATGCATGTGGGACCATGATCAGAGAACTCAGGGTCTTTAATCTCTCCGAAATATAAAGGAAATGTATGAAGCCATTTATCATTCACAATAAGTCTGTCGAGTTTCCTTGCAATTGGATTTGTAGCTTGCTTGTTCCACCAACTCAAATGATGTCCCCTAAAAGAGAGATCTGATAGTTGGGGTATTGATGTCAGTTTATGAATTCCTCCATTCCACCAGAAATTCTTGTTCTCTCGGTAGATGAGTCTTCTAGATTAAGAGGTTGGTTAAAATCTCCTAAGACCATCCAAGGTTTGTCAAGGATAACAAAATTCTCAGGAAGCTGAACCAAGTGTGCCCACAGAGATCTTCTTTCCATTCTATAATTCAGAGCGCATACAAAAAAAAGAAACAACATCTAAATCAAACTGAGGTAATTTGATGAGACAAGTGATCATTCTATTTGTGGAGAACAGTAACAGTAACTGAAGGATCCCACACTACCCAAAATCTTCAAAGCTCGGAAAATTCATAATTCGCTGCCATGTTCCATCCAGGAAATGCAGACTGAATGAACTTCTGACTCCGTGCTGCCTTCACCTGAGTTTCAATTATACTACCAAAAAGAGAGTTACTTTGCCTAAACCATTTCTGAAACCTACTTCGCCGAACTGATTTATTGAATCCTCTAGCGTTCCAACAAAAACTTGCAAACATAAAGATTAATGAGAGGTTGAGCTTTTGCCTTGGGGTAAACCTTTCTTTTTCGAGCTTTCCTTCTTCCGCCTCTGCAGTAAAAGTTTATGCTTTCTTTTGGATATTACCTTAATATGTTCCACCTCATCCTTGGACGTTGTCGCTTTCTCAGAAGAATACTTAGAAGGCTCAGGTTCAGATGAAGTTGTGTCTTCCGAGGATGAAGAGGTTTTGATTATTTGGTTGTCTTTTCCAGACTGCTTACAGCCACTTTCTTCGCCTTATAATTAATTTTGCTCCCATTCCTAAGATTTTCCAAACCAATATCTACCTCAAGTCTTCCCTTTAAGTCTGGGACAGGAGCAAAAACAGTTTTTTTGGCACGCTTGTGCTTTTTCTGTTTTTTGGATGTTTCTTTATCAGATTTTACCTGCTCCTTCTTACCACGAGGGCAGACACTTGTTTCATGACCGGAAGATTTACAAGTCAGGCAGGTGATTGGAGTTGAGGGACAGCGCTTAACGATATGTCCTATTTCCTTGCAGTGAAAAAAAGTAGGTGGGAGCCACTGACTTGAGACCAGCAGTCGTTGGGTATGTCCAGACTGAAAACGTACATTTACTGCTTCATGAAGCGGATTAGAGGGGTCGATGATGGTGATTACTCTCACCACCTCAAGGTTTTTCATGTTACAAGTAGTGGGGTGAAGCACTATTGGATCGCCTAATAAACCCGCAATGTGCTCTAATTTCTCCTCATTGTAGATATTTGGTGGGACGTTGTGCAAGTCAATCCAAACCAGTGCAGTTGTAAGCTCCAGGGACTCAGGTTGTATACTTGTCTCCCATTTTGCAACAAACATAGCTTAGTTATCTATGTGCCACATACCTTGGTCCAAAACCTTTTTACGGGTAACAAGACATGGTATCTTAATGAGAAAAGATCTATTTGTGAGCCTCAAATTGTAATGTTCCTGAGTCTGTTGCTCTAGATATTGTGTGTAATAGCGTGGAGATTTCCTAGAGTGGGAACTTTTCCATTGAATTGAGCTATTATGAAGTTCTCCCACCTATGTTGATTCTTAGTAATCGCCAAGTTTGGTATCTTTATGCAAACCTCACCAGAATCAAGGACAAAAGCCTTACCTTTCTTCTTCATTTTTTGAGAAGAACCATAGACGACGTCTCTCCATGACAGTTTTAAAAGAAGCAGGAGCTGTTTAAGCTGTACCATCTCCTACGATCTGAGGTCCTGTAGCAATTACGTCACTTGACAGGGGAACAGAGATATGAGACTTTTCACTAGGTAATTTCGAGTACACCAAAGTCCTTGACGTAGGGGAGGAGCTTGGAAAATCGGCGGCTAGGGATTCAATTGCTGAACCCAGAGGCGAGCCAGTCCTAATACGAGTACTCTGCTTCGAGGAGTCATCGGAGGAAGGAAGCTGCTGGATGGTCTTGGATTTGGTGGAGCTGAAGAGAGTGGAAGGTTTCAAAGAGATACGAGGAGAATGAGCGGAGGGCTCGAGGCAAGTTGTACTTGGTGTCTCCCTAAAGAAAAAAAGTGAGTATTAGGTAGTTTATGGAGTTCCAATGGACCCTGAAATTTATAAAACATGGAGCATAAAATGTTATAAATATATAGTATAAGGATATTTAAATACAAAGCATCGGGCACATAATACAATAACAAATTAAATGATGTTATAAACCAATTGATGTGGATGCAATAACCATAAGACCAAGACCAAACCGGATTCGACCAACACCCTATCCGGCTAGAGAGAGAAACAGCAATGTTCCTAAACCTAATGCACTTTGGTTTAGTGTTTTCCTTTTCCATGTTTATCTACGAATTGTTATCTTTCCATTTATTTAATGACGGTCTATTGTAACTCCCTATATATATATAAAGGGCACCATCGATTGTTTATGAATAAGAAATAGAAGTTCCCTCATTCTTTTCTTAACACGTTATCAGCACGATACGTCTCTGAAAACCCTAAGCTTATTCGAAACTCATAAACCCTAAACACCCAGCCGTAAAGAACCCTAAAGTCTAAGAATACACCGATTCAATCTCATCAATCGGATCCAAGCTTCCTGCAACAAAAGGATTCGATTTCTCTCTCTCTAAATCGAAGAAACCCTACACACCCGATACAAAGCTAACCCGGCTATACCGCAGTACCCGATAGCACACATCCGCATACACCCGAGGTCATACCAGCGTACACGCACACACCCGCAGACAGCCGATACTCACCATCCGCACCCGCGTGCACCCGAGAAGACCCTAGATACCCGATATAGGTTAAGCGGCCAAAATCACACACCCGATACACAGCCGAACCAGCACCAGCACCCGATACACACGGGAATCATCATCCGATAGACACGAACCATCCGATACAGCCTATACACGCGGGTAATTTCCTATCGGACCTAAAGGAGCATCCGGCCAGCCGATGCACCTTGGTAAGTACACGCGACCCTAAAGTACCACCCGATACAGCCGGTACACACGGGTAAGTCCTTATCGGCCCTAAAAAAACATCTGATCAAGCCGATACACCATGATCCAACCCTAGGCAAAACCCGATACCAAATCAACACAAATCCATCCGATCCCAAGCTACAAGCAACCCGATAATCAACCCTAGACCCGCGATAAGCTTCCCACGACCCACGATCATACCCGGCAGTCCACAAAACCCGATTGGAGTTTAAGGTAACCCTAAACCCTAATTTTTCAAATCTAACCTAGAAAATTGTTAAGTTGCTGGTTAGGATAGGGAATCTCATCCTGATCACCTAGGACATGAATCCATTGAATGATTGATTGCTTGGTTGATTGTTTAAATTCAAATCACATAGAAACCGGGTGCTAGGTTGCTAATCTATACGACTTTTAAATCTGAATAAAAAATCGACCAACATGATCTGATTAGGTTAAGTATATGAACCAATTTGCATATGTGTTTGTATCGATTGATAATTGCTTGATTGATTGAATTGAGGTTATATGGATTGCATCATGATCATCTTGGCCGCATGACATGCATTACATATAGAAACCAATTGCTAGGACAACTTGTATGATCATGAAACTCATTGAATGAATCTAAAACACATAATAACCTAATTATAAATCTATATGAATTCAGATGTCGAAATTTGAGCCTTCAGATTATGATGCCCTAAATCTCTCTGGAGATAATTATCTTGAATGGGTAATGAACACTTTAATTGCCCTGAAGTCTAGAGGACTCTGGAAATTTGTCATTGATGGCAATAATGAAATTGAAAGTGAAAAGCATAGAGCCATAACAATTATGCGCTATAATCTCACTGAGGATTTGAGAGATCAGTACTTACATATTGAGGATCCTTGTGATCTTTTGACAAAACTAAAGTCCAGATACTCAATGGCATTATGGCGAAAAGCCATGCATGAATGGAAGATTCTCAGGTTCCAGGATTTTGAATTCGTGGACGAATATAATACTGCTCTGATGAAAATCGCCAATAGTCTAGAACTATGTGGTGAAGTGGTAACATATGAGGATTTACTATATAAAACATATTCCACACTCCATCCAAAGGATCTATTGTTATCACATAAGGCTAAGGGTTTCACCACCTATAATGACCTATTGTCATACTTATTGGCCAATGAGCAAAGAAAGCAGAAAATTATAGATACCATCAGCAGATTTGAAAATCTTCAGAAAAGATACAGTGAGATGAGACTTCTTGAAGCCAATAAGGCTAAAAATAATAAGGATAAATCCGAGGAAGCCGTATGGAAACATATGGATTGTGAGGCCGACTTATACATTAACTAAAGAAAGGAGATTTTGACATTCTGATTTTATATTTTATGTTTTGCTTTGATTTGCTTGCCATTTACAATTTTATAATAAGAGTTTTTTTAGTTATCTTGTTTGTTTTGCTTGATGATTTCTTGATTAACAAATGAGAATAAAAGGATAGTCAGTCTATTATAGACCACGGCAAAAAGGCATTGCCTAAAGAGGCACAAATTTATTCACCCAATAAAAGATCCATTGAGTTATAAAGACTTGAGCATGAATGGTTTCCACATTTAACCAATGGGAAAAGGAAACAAAAGTTCCTTTCTGATTATAAGAAAATCGCCTAAAGCCTTATAAGAAAGTGGTCAAGACTATACCTACATACTCTACTGATCTAGACTATGCCAAGGATCAGTATGATAAAGGCAAAAGTCATGGTAGCTTGTATACCCACGAAATTTACATTTTATGGCATGACTGGATTAACCATGTCCATGAGGGCAAGTGAGGACAAACCATAACCATGAACATACTAAAAATCCGTGTGACATGGTCTATGACCATAGTAGACTTGGTCGAATTCTTTATACTACAAAGGACACTACCTAACGCTTGAGGACACATGGATTTACATGTGTAAGATTAATATACATCAGGCTATATAAGTGAGCATAGATATTCTCATCTCAGATTAAGGGTCATAAACCAGACATATACATAAACCATCTTAAGAGAATCTGAATATACCACCACAGACATATGTGCCATTTAAGATGGAACCTCAGAAGAGGATTGAGAATGAGAATATATGTTGGATGTAAATGTCTTTCTCCCACGAGTTTTTTAAGGTGTCTTGAGCCAAATATGAGTGATCTAATTAGTGGCCAAGAACACAGATTGCAAGAGATAAGTAATCTGATCATCCAACATTAAAAGGAGAAAGTTATAAGCTGATAAAGAGAAAAGAGAATACGAGAAATAGAATTTTATTAACCATCATTGTCTTGGCAAGATCTTCGGACTCGAGAATATGATTTAAGACGTCTAAAGAATGTGATCAAATGATACAAAAGCTAGCAGAACTAGATGCCAAACACATTGACCCAAAAAGAAAAGAATGACTAATTCATACCAGCTTGCACCAACGAATTTGTTGTCCTAGAAGAGACACAATCAAGTTGCTACAGAGTCTATACAAGATAGACCAATATATTACATAAGATAAGAAACCTCGGAAGGAAAGAGAAAGGTGCATAGAATAACAAACCCGAGGTCATAAAGGAAACCATCCCAGACATAGAAAATGGTCGACCAATATAAGATACCATACAATGGAATTTGGGACGCAAAACACCATGGTATTAAAGGTCATAAGATTGCAATCAACTATGTTATGTCTGGAATACAATGGAACGCAGAAAGGGTATCAATACCAATGATATATTTACATATAAGATAGCGCATACAAGGTAGCACTTGAATATAAGATATAAAGCAAGGATCGTAAACCCACGTGTGAGTACTCATAAAATAAGGTTAAAAGAAAACGTGGGTTTAAAGAAAGATTAAAGAATCTATAGAAGAGATGGGCGTATTGGCCATACAACGCCATCTGATAAACCAGTGGATAAATGAGTCTTGTGAGGGAAAATAAATCGTGAGATATAGGATATGACCACGTGGTCAAAAGTGTTCATATTCCTACTTAAAGCATTCAAATAATGGCTTGATTACACAAGGATACTCACAGAGACCAATGAATAGATTATAAGGAGATATACTCCTATGTGGTGGATGCTACTACAATTCGAAATTGATAATGTCTGGATACATATAGAAAGAACTGATGATGTAGTAAGCAGTATATTAATCACTAGATAAAGATAATATAGGTACCATAAAGATGGGAAAAGAAATTCTCAAAGAACAGCTTTGTTCCTAAGCTGTTTATGAACTGATGCAAAGCAGCTGCATATAATCCGATCGACTAAGTAATACTTAATAAAGGAGCTCCATAAGAAAAATCCAAATCAGTTCATATATTCCTACAAAAGGAAATTTCTTTTGTTTATAATAAACCAGCTTAAAGAAAAGTTGATTGGTTTCAAATGATACAAGTTATCGATTGATTCTTAGACAAGTGAATTAAGACCTCCTGGTGCATCCCCATTACCTGATTCTAAAGTGGCCACGGATGAGAAAAGGGAATCCCACCATGTCCATAATACCGGCCATAACAGCCATAATGGCCGTGGTCGAGGACATTGGCGTGGGCATGACCGATCATACGGCTGCGGTAACCAATATGGGCGAAGCCCGTACGGCCGAGAAACAATTACGGCCAGGGAAACCAATATTGCCGACCATACGGCCAAGACCATAATGGTCTAGATAGAAACGCATATGGCCGTGGTCGAGGTAGAGGCCGTGGATTCTTACCCAAACCACAAGGCCCGACCACGAATGCCAAAGCCGTGTGCCATAGATGCGGGATGGACAACCATTGGGCCAAAATGTGCAGAACGCCAAAACACCTCTGTGATCTATATCAAGATGGATATACTGATCACGACCATATCCGGCTTCGTCCTGGTTCAATTTTCCACAATAACCATCATATTAATTCATGTTGTGGTACAACCATGATCCATCAACATACATATCAGTATGTATAGTTCAAAGTATAGCTGATGATAAAGAAATGTCCTAAGGAACCAATAGTAACTAACTCACCACCTATGGCCACTCATGAGATGAGTTGTGGGCGTGCATGAACATATACTTCGTTATTTACAAGGAACGAAAGATTTAGGTTTGTTTTATACTAACCAACCCAAAGAGGGGTTAATTGTTTTTGCTGATGCAGGTTTTTCTATCTGATCCACATAATGCAAGATACAAACATGTTATGTATTTACTAATGAAGGAACAACCATTTCATGGAGGTCGATGAAACAGACCATGGCCGCAACATCATCCAACCATTCAGAGATATTGGCGATCCATGAGGCTAGTCGAGGGTATGTTTGGCTACGGTCGCTGTCACATCACATTATGGTCGACAGTGGCATAACCGATGGCAAAGAAGAACCGACCATCCTTTATGAAGACAATGCAGCGTGTATATCTCAACTGAAAGATGGGTACATCAAAGGTGATAGGACGAAGCCCATACTTCCGAAATTCTTCCTCACCCACGAACTACAAAAGGCTAAAGAGGTTCAAGTGGTGCAAGTACGGTCAAGTGAGAACTCAGCCGATTTATCCACCAAATCATTGCCAACCTCTACGTTCAGAAAGTTGATGCACAAGATAGGAATAAGACGATTGAAAGATCTATAGTGGTGCATTCATCAGGGGAGTAATACGGTTGTACTCTTTTCCCTAACTATGGTTTTATCCCAAAAGGATTTTACATGTTAGGTTTGAATGAGGCAACATACCAAACATATTATGAGCTCTATATGGTTATAACATCCAAGGGGGAGTGTTATAAACCAATTGATGTGGATGCAATAACCATAAGACCAAGACCAAACCAGATTCTACCAAGACCCTATCCGGCTATAGAGAGAAACGGCAATGTTCCTAAACCTAATGCACTTTGGTTTAGTGTTTTCCTTTTCCATGTTTATCTAAGAATTGTTATCTTTCCATTTATCTAATAACGGTCTATTGTAACTCCCTATATATGTAAAGGGCACCATCGATTGTTTATGAATAAGAAATAGAATTTCCCCCATTCTCTTCTTAACAAATGAAGAATATTTAAACAAATTTTGTACCAAAATATCTCTTTTTTTTTTTAAATAAAGTGGGGCACGTATCACACCCTACCTATACCTGCGTCTGCCCCTGACCAATACCACTCCGAGACACAAAGCGGACAAAAACGAGCCTGAGATCAAGTCTCTAAAACTGGTCAGCCCCTACTCGAATGCAGCGATTCTTGAAGCTGATGACGATGAGGAGCTTCTGGAGAAAGTGAAGCAAGATCGGAAGAAGACGATTGAGAGACAAGCTGTTCTTAACTCTGCTGTTAAAGAAAAGGGTACTTCTTAAAATCTTTGCCTGTGTGTGTATTAAAACTTGGTTCTTGTGTTATGTTGTGTCTATGTGTTGATAAGAAAATTGCAAAGCTTAGGTTTAGGGTTTAGAAGAAAGTTACAAACTTTGAAGCTACTTCATATTTATTAATTGGTTTATTCCAATGCACTTTTGGTTTCACCTAGCCTTCTCCAATGTTACATGAAGTAATAATCATAACAAGTTGATGTAAGAGTTTAATCTTTTAGGAAGAAATGTGTTTGCTCTTTAAGTTATGGTCTACATAGTTAATTGGGTTTGTTCCAGACAACATTTTCTCCCTACTCATACACCATGTACATTTGCAGACCTACGTTGTGTGGAGGGGATCAACTGGCATCCCTTAAATATTATGAATTTTAATTGTAAGATTTTTCATGTATATTCCAACAGCCCAGCTTGTTAAAATCTCGGCTATTTATACCCGAAACTCTGAGGTTGAAACTAAGTTGGACCCATGCTTTTAGTTTTTTTTTTTCTCTTTTATTTTGGGCTAAATTCAACTTATTTTCTTACAACCTAATTTCATTGTATTTTCTCCTTACTATTTTCTTTATAAATGGGCGTAAACATCCAATTATAAATAAACTTGTAAAATACTGAACCTACATTATCCTTAATTGTTTTTATATTTTTTTACTTTTTAAAATTAATTTTTTTCTTACTTTTTATACATTTTATTTTATAATATTTTATTCTAATATTCTCAACAAAATACTTATTGTTTTTTAGTTTTATTTTCCAATTAGTTTTAAAATCATTTTACTTTAAATTAGATCAACTATATATTAAAAATATTATATAATAAATAGTTAAATAATTTATTATATTAAATTTATGACCCACGTAAAATTATTTTTTGGGTACGCCAATGATCACGTAGAGCCCGTAACTGATCTACTTTGACCGAAAGCGATGGCCATGCCGATAAAACCACCAAGAGTCTAACCTGACATATCTAAATGAACCTAAGACGTCTGAGGCTGAGACTGAGCGAGAGAGAAAAATCTAGTCCAATGACCCCAAAAGAACCCATCTTCGGCACATATACCACGAGGATATCTCACTCAAGACGAAAAAGGAGGAGAAAGGGCTAAAGAAGCCCGCCAACACCTGCGTCAACATCAAGATCTAGACCCCAAATCAAAGCTTTAGTCCCACCCAAAACCGATGAACTCCTAACCCACCGTTCCTCATAGCCTCTTCACAACTCCATGGACCAAACCCTTTAGACATAACCTGCAGTGATGGAAGAGATACATAGCACCGCACATATCAGCTGAGAAAAAGAAGAAGAGAGAGGCGATGAAAATAAAGATCAGGATTAGAGAAGGATATTGAGAGAGAGAGAGAGAGAGAGAGAGAGAGAAGAGAGAGAGAGAGAGAGAGAGAGAGAGAGAGAGAGAGAGAGAGAGAGAGAGAGAGAGAGAGAGAGAGAGAGAGAGAGAGAGAGAGAGAGAGAGAGAGAGAGAGAGAGAGAGAGAGAGATAGAGAGAGAGAGAGAGAGAGAGAGAGAGAGAGAGAGAGAGAGAGAGAGAGAGAGAGAGAGAGAGAGAGGACATATCTGCTTGTCCCTACGCTTATGAAAGAGTGAAAGAGTTTATATGGAGAGGCTAAGTACCACTGTGGTGGCAGAGATTCAAACTCGATACCTTTGATGCTCCTCTGTGAGAAGGAAGTACCACTAGGATGCAAACACTTCTCTAAATCTGCAATTGTGAAAGTAAACTTTTTATAATGACTAACCCCGCCGCAACATGGCCCCATGTCTAGGGAAAACCCTACCTCTGGCATATATCTACAAATTAGTATATACCACTTGTCCCTATGCGTATGAAAGAGTTTTTATATAGAGATGCAAAGTACCACCATGGTGATAGATGCTGGAACTGGGTACCTCTAGCACTCATCTGTGAGGAGAAAGTACCATATACAATCACTTTTCCCTTAGAGTTATCTTTAATTTCATTGACTCATTATTTGGGATTCTATTTGTAAAATATCTTTGCAAGACTGGCTCCAAAGACCCCAGTGTCGCTACATTTGTCAACTTGCTTGTGGAAGCGAGAGCTTAATGGAACTCACATTCACATCATCACGGGTCATACAACCCGAACACGCACGGACTTTAATTTACGTTCGTATGAATGATAAAACCGGTTATCATAAAAATAGCAAGAATGAAAATGACATACTCCACATATGATGGTTAGTGTTTCTAATCGCTGTATCACCATATGAATTCAAATTTAATATACTGCATGTTTTGAAACAGAAGAAAGCACACGAAACATATCTTTAAAATTTTTAGTCATGGGGTTATACTTGTTAAATTTGAAAATATCATACTATATCGAAATTAGCTTTTAACAAATCATCGTATAAAAATGTTTGTTTATCTAAATAACTTAATAACAAGATATTATATTTAGGTTCTCTTATTTTAATTTGGATTTTAGGCGTACTTAATTAGAAAATTGAATCATTTTAATAATAATTTTTGTTATATATTTTTATAGTAAAAATGTTTTGGACCAAAACCCGTAATCCTTCTACTCGTAATGAAAGTATGTAATATATTCCTTTTTAATTGTTACTGATCTTCTCATCTCTACACATAGACATCACTGCTTGAACAGTGTTGATGATTGCTGTTTTTAACATAGTCCTTAAACGTTCATGCAAGGTATCACATATTCGGCCAAGAAATTAGGCTTCACATGAGGATCTCGGTAAAAACTTTTCGTTACAAGAATTTTCGGTTCATGCCTCTTAGACTCATAATCACATATCTTCTTGGCCATAGGCTAATGAAATCACAAATAAACAACTGCATTTCTTTCCGACACACAAGAAGAAAATGACCACATACATAAGACTTACTGATCGGGCTTTTGAGCAACCGACATGTTCATTCTCAGCTGAACATAATATAATGTTCAACTACACCACAATTTAAAGAAAGTGTCATCGTTTAAATAATTACATTTATGTATCAATCGTTTGGTTAATGTCATAGTGATATTATGTTAATCTGAATATTGTACCAAAAGTATTTGAAACTAAGACGTTGGTTACAAAATCTATTTCATTAAACAGATCGAAAATAGGTATAGATGGCTACATAAACGTACAAGCATCAACAACATGGAACGCTTACAACAAAGAAAAGTATGAAACTCTCACGCATTTATTATATCACTTAAAAACAAAATTAAGATTTAAATATTAAACTCTAGCTTGCTTGCTTTTATTCAAACCATAAATATATTTTGAAGAGGAAACTGTGTGCACGTCGTATGAATAGCTAATTATATTTTGAAGAGGAAAGAATGCATAGCTGATTCAAGTGCATTCGAAACCAGACGGAACCTTCTTGTTACACTTGTTGAGAAGAACACTGAGAGAAATAGGAACGTTAAGGTTGATTCCAAGAACGTTAGCCCTAAGAGCAGTGCAGAGACAAACTGCAGCCTCGAGGTCAACCAAACCTTCAACAACTGAGCAGCATGGTTGAGCTGATGGCTGACCCAAATTAAGGTTGAGTAGGCCGCTTAGAACATTTCCGCATACACCGAGCTTGAGGACATCTATAGGACAGTTTCCGGATGAACCAGGGGTGCTAGGAGGTGTGACAGGCCTAGGGTTAGGACTTGGGACCGACGGACTTGGAACAGACGGACTTGGGACATGCTTGGGGGGGCTGGGACTTGGGAGCGGCTTAGGCTTAGGACTTGGGCCCGGCTTGGGTTTGGGACTTGGGCTGCAGCCACAATCAGTTGCAGCAGTCAACGTGAAAAAGATGATGTTGAGGGCAAAGAAAAGAGCAAGAGAGGCTGAGTTCTTTGAAGCCATTTAAAAAAAGAAGAAGATAAACTCCGTGTTACAAGGATTATTGAGTGTTTCTGAGAGAGAGAGATGAAGAGAAATGAAGAGAAAGTGTGGCTATTTATAGGGTTTTGTAAGGATGTGAAGAGTACCAACTTGCTTTAAAAAAAATCAACTAATAATATTTTTTTCTTTCTTTGTCTATATTATATATTTTCTTAACTCTAAAAAGAAAAGAATCTGATCATTTATCGTATACAAAGTCTGACTTATAAAATTAAGAGAGAAAAAACTGATTTGCGCCTTCATCTTTA
Organism: Moricandia moricandioides; assembly: GCA_905132885.1. Lineage (NCBI taxonomy): Eukaryota > Viridiplantae > Streptophyta > Magnoliopsida > Brassicales > Brassicaceae > Moricandia > Moricandia moricandioides. The sequence continues at coordinate 52,467 of CAJHQQ010001514.1, forward strand.
ATTGTCTTATTGTCACATTGTCAATGATGTTATGATCACCACCATCATGAGTTCATGACCCCATTGCCAGTGGCGAATCTAGAAATTTATTTTATTGGGGGCAAAGTTATACAATATTTTTTTAAGAAAAATATATTTTCAAATAATTTGTAGTAGTGTAGTATTTAATATTTATGTGAGAAATGGAGTTAAACTATAAGTAGGATATTATGTAGTATATTTTTGTATTTAACGATATTGTATTTTTTGTCAATGGGAGTGATATTTTTGATAAGCTGAGAGTGATATTTAAAGTCCAAACGAATGTTAATTTCCATTCATATGAATGTTAAAACCGGTGTCGTTCAAAAAGAGAAAAAAAAAGAATGTTGCACCCGGTTACCATAAAATACAGAAACAGTGACAGTGACAGTGACATACTTCTCATATAGTGGTTAGTGTTTTACATCACTAGATCACCATATGAATTATATAAATTAATAGATTGTATGATTATTTTGAACAAGAACCAGGAAAAATCATTTGAGATGCGCCGTGAGAAAACATTATTTTTATTAAAGTAAAAAATAGGCTCGAACTCTTAACTTCCAAGCATTAAGGAGAGTATTTACTATTACACCACCACAACAACAAAATCTGCAATTGATGCTTATTAATAATCTTAAAATTTTGTAACGCATAAAGCATCAGCTTGACAGCGTCACCAGTTTTAAAGTTCAGAGCTAACCGGTTCTTTGGGATATACAAGAAGAAAATGGTCATATATTGCTGATTGGAATTTTGAATAACAGACATGTTCATTCTTTTTCTTTTTCTTTTTTTTTTCTTTTTTTTTTGTAACTGACATGTTCATTCTTACCTGAAAATATTATGGTTTTCAACAACACCTTGCAGAAAGGTAGTCAAAGTTTGATATTTTAAATAACTACATTTTAAGTGTTGCTTTTTGGAAACGAGATATGTAATCGTTTGTTAATAACATAGTGATATTATGTCAATCTGAAGATTACAACAATAATACAAATGCAAATATATGAAGCTCAGACGTTGGTTTCAAAATCTATTTCATTGAGCAGGTTGAAGATATGTATAGATGACTAACATAAAACCATCAATGACGGAGAACACTTACAACAAAGATAAGAATGAAGCTCTTACGCATTATTATTTCAAAACAGAAACAATATTCAAACCGTAATTTAAATATATTTTGAAGAGGGGACTATGACGTGTTAGGTCTGTGCTGAGTCGATGTCTAACTCTTTGTATTGATATTGTCCATCTTTGGTTTAAGAGATAAAATCTACATGAATTTACTTTTTAGATTATTTCTCACAAATCTCGTATTAATTAGAGATAGACATCTCTTTATATATTGGACACTCATTATCTAAATTTTTAATGTGAGATTTTATTTGATATTATCATATTTTCCTTTCAAACTAACGACTACACTTATCACGTGTGTTTTTTCTTCAGCGAATCATCTTGACACCATATTGTATCAGTAATCAGAGAGTTTCATTTGAGATTGTTTCTCCCACAACATCATATGCTCTATGATCTTCTATCTTGGCACCACATTGTACCAGTAATCACATGGTTTTATTTGAGAATGTTTCTCCCACAACATCATAGATTCCATAATCTTCTGACTAGTTTTCGTCATAGACTTGATCTTCTCACTTGAAGGACGTTTTATTCTTATTTGAAGGGTATTTTAGTCTTTTTGCAGATCGTCGTCAAACTGTTCTAATACCAATTGTTGGATTTGTGTTGAGCCTATATTCAACTTTTTATTGTCCAATTAGTACGATATTGTCTACTTTGTGTATAAGGGACAAAACTTGTATGAATTTACTTTTAGAATTCCTTTCCAAAATGCTTCGTACTAATTTAATATGTACATCTATTTACATATTAAATATTCTTTATTTAAATTTTCAATGCAAGACTTTGATATATTACATTGAACATTTTGGTTTATCTATTTATTTATCTTTGATATATTACATTGAACATTTTAGTTTATCTATTTATTTTATCTTTGATTTAGACGTGTGCGTCGTTTTGGTTCAACTCAACGACGTGTTTCCCGTCGACCAAACGAGATATTTTATTTATATGAAATAAGCAACTGGCTATCTCATGTTTACCAGTCCATATCGCGTTGATACTAAAGGAACGTCTCCCTTTAATTCGTCAATAAGGATCGTCTTGTGCAGACGTTGATGATCATAGTTTTTGTTTTCTTCTACAATAGTCTACGTAAAAATTTCTATAGGTTTATATATTTCAACATTTTCGTACGAATTGATAGTAGTTGTCTCCAAATAGAAGCGTAAATTGTTATTCTACTGATTATTAGTGGTTCAAATCAAAGTCAACCAGACGACGACTGAATTAATCCCAATCGCACACTTTCATGCAAATCGTACACGTAGGCATAAAACCCTATAAAAGAAAGAAAAAAAAAGACATAAAACCCAAACCCACCTTAACCACAGCAATAAACACCACTGAAGAGTCGTGTATAACGGACATATTAGCATATATATAAGTCTATAAGATTAAGAACATGCAAACAAAATTAGGATGATTCCAAATACAACAAACAAAAGAGTCAATATTATTGACATGAAATTACGATGTGAACGTACTCTTTTGTTAGACAATTAGAATGCCGCAAATCATTGATCTTATCCCAAACAAGCTGGTTTACTTTTTCAGGAAGTCATTAAAAACATTTGTCCTCAATGATATAACCTGTTATTCAACGATGCTAGGACCACAAAATAGTTAAAACCGATGCTACATAAATATTTTAGAACTTCTTCAGATAAAAACAAAGAGCAAGAATAATTAACAAATTCAAATAGACCATATACCATGCATATGAAAGATATTTTTTTAACGAGGGGATGCAATTTGATTGGGCAGCTATTTAATACTTTTAGCATTTATTATCTCACACGGGCAAACTTTAAGTTCATTTTGTTCTAGATATTTCAAATAATTATCTTTCTACCATGGTGGTAAGTAGGTCTTCGAAATAGTTTAAATAGCATATTATCATCTATGTTTTAATATATATATATATAGGTGTCTTTTTTAAAAAAAAAGTAAAGAATAAAATCAAAATTAAATATTTTTTAAAAATATCTCTAGATACTTATGTATATTTCCTTTATAAAATGTTTCTTATTTGTATTTCAAAACTGAGATACTTTCAACGCCATTCAATTTTTATTTTTATTAATTTAATAATACTTAGTTTATTGGAGATGATATATAATAAATAAATACATATGTTATAAGAAAATAAATATTAGGTGTTTTTTATAAAAAAATCAACAATATGAATGCATAAGTGATATTTTGTGACCTGTTTATCATAACATATCTAATCAATATCAAAAATTTCATTAGCTACAATTTAAAAATTTTGATTATGTTATTCAGTTTTTATTTCGACTATTTAAACCCCTTTTTGACTCATTAATTATTTGCTATTACATATCTTTAGACTGGCTCAAAGAGTCAAAGACCCCAGTGTCTCCATAACGTCAACTTGCTTCTGTCATTGAGCTTAATGTAACTCACATTCACACATCAGAAGTCATACAACCCTAACACGCATAAACTTTAATTTCCATTTGTATGAATGTTAAAACCGGTTATCATAAAAAAAAAAAAATTTGTTTTTGTTATCATAAAATACTAAAATCAGTGACAATGACATGTTCCATATAATAGTGGTTAGTGTTTGTGTTATCACTGTATGTCTGTATGAATTCAAATTTGATATGTTTTGTACCAGAAAAAAAAAACACAAAAATGTATCGTTTAAAATTTGAGTTATGAGATTACTTGTTAAATTTGGGAGATAAAATAAATAGAAAAAAAATAGTTTTTGTTCTGAAGGTAGCACAACAATTTTAAAATTCTAAGATAGCATAAATTTCACTGAAAAATATATATATATATATTTTTATTCTAAATAATTATACAAAAAATTATATTTGGTTCCCATTTCAATTTGGATTTTAGTACGTATTACTACTACTACAAAGGATTTTTTAGTCATTTTAATATGAAATTTCGATTACATTTTACTTTTTTTTGATAAAAAGGTTTTAGACTGAAATATGTATTTTCTCCAATCCAATATCAAAGTAAGTAATATAGTTCTAGTTTAACTATTTTTCGATCTATTGATCTCTATACATTGTTTTTAGTGCTTCTCCAGTTGAACTAACCACATTTTAAACGAAAAAAATATTGTACTGAAACAATGTTTAATGATTGTTATTTTGAACATTGTCCTTTAAATGTTCATGCAAGGTATCATTTATTTGGCCAAGAACTAAGGCTTCTCAGCATAGCCTTACTTAATTTTTGTACAAACTAAACGTCACAAGATCTTTAGGTTGGAGCCTTATATATAGAGTATATATATAAGGCTCTAACCACATACATAAGTCTTACTGATCGGACATTTGAATAACCGACCTGTTTGCTGAACATATAATGATTTTCAACTACACCACAATTTTAGAGAAAGGTAGTCATCGTTTAAAATTTTAATAATTATATTCTAAGTATCGTTTCATTAATATCATAGTGATATTATCTCAATCAGGAGATTGTAACAATAATAATGAACCAAATGCAAGCATGAAACTCTTAAGCATTTATTAATTACTAAAACAAAATTAATATTCCAATATTAAGCTCTAGTACGCTTTATTAATCAAACTGTAATTATATTTTGAAGAGGAAACAATGCATAGCTGATTCAAGTGCATTCGAAACCAGACGGAACCCTCTTGTTACACTTGTTGAGAAGAACACTGAGAGAAATAGGAACGTTAAGGTTGATTCCAAGAACGTTAGCCCTAAGAGCAGTGCACAGACAAACTGCTGCCTCGAGGTCAACCAAACCTTCAACAACCGAGCAGCATGTTTGAGCTGATGGCTGACCCTAATTAAGGTTGAGTAGGCCGCTTAGAACATTTTACACCGAGCTTGAGGACATCTATAGGACAGTTTCCGGATGAACCAGGGGTGCTAGGAGGTGTGACAGGCCTAGGGTTAGGACTTGGGGCCGACGGACTTGGAACAGACGGAATTGGGACCGATGGACTTGGGACATGCTTGGCGGGGACGGAACTTGGGCCCGGCCTGGGTTTGGGACTTGGGCTGCAGCCACAATCAGTTGCAGTAGTCAAAGTGAAAAACATGATGTTGAGGGAAAAGAAAAGAGCAAGGGAGGCTGAGTTCTTTGAAGCCATTTTTCAAAAGATAGACTATGTGTTATAAGGATTAAGGATTGTTGAGTGTGTTTGAGAGAGAGATGAAGAGAAATGTAGTGAAAGTGTTTGTTTATACGGTTTTGTGAGGATGTGAAGAGTACCAACTTCTTGTAGAATAATCAAAAATATATAGTTATGTATCACTCTACAAAAATATCTGATCTGCATGTACAAATGTATAATAAGAAGTAGGAGTGGGCTTTCGGACACCCGTTCGGGTTTGGGTTGGGTATTTTGGATATTCGAGGTATTTCAATATAGAGGTATAGAACCCGTTCGGGAATTTCTGTAGTTCGGGTCGGGTTCGAATGTTTTTAGTTCGGGTTCGGTTATTTCGGGTCAGGTTCGATATTTAGATTTTCAAAGAAAAGATATTTTTTTCATTTTAAAGTTTCTTGTATTTAAAAATATAACTTTCACTTAACTGATTTTTTTAATAGACTGAATGATTAATATATTTGGAGATAATATTTAAAAAATAAAAAGAGATTGATTTGGTCATTTAAAAAAATTGGATATAACTTTTGCTAATACATGAAACAAAAAGCTTGACATGCATTTTAAGTGAATATCAAATCATTTTTTCTTTAATTATATGATCTTAAAGTATGTGCAACATCAATAAAAATATTTTAAATAAAATGAGAGATGCAAACTAGAAATATAAGGTTAAATATACTTATGTTCGGTTATCTTCGGGTATCCGTTAGGATTCTGATATTATCCGTTTGGGTTCGGATATCCAATCTCTCCTAAATTAATACCCGTTCGAGTATTTTGCTATTTTGGTTAGAATTTTGGTCCAATTTTTTCGAGTTGATTTCGGATACGAGTTCGGATATCGGGTAAAATGTTCATGTCTAATAAGAAGAAAACAAAAAAAGAATAGTCGCATTCATTTTTGTCTTATTGTCAAATAGTCAATGATGTTATCATCGCTAGGGCTAGACATTTTATCCATTAAATTTGATTCAGTTTGTTATTCGTTTCAATTTGATCCGAAAATTCCGAATATCCGTAAATTTTCGAAGTAAAGCAAATATTAAAAATCAATATCCGTTAAAACCAAAGCAAATCACAAATGTAAAATTTTTGGGAAGTGGATATCCGCTCCGATCCGGCAATATATAAATACATGTATACCTTGATTATGTTTAAAGTTTTAAATATATAATTTTATTATTATTCTAACATATGATTTGACAAATTATGTTCATATTATTACTTATATAAAAGCATTACATAAAAAGAACATAAAATTTTATGATAATTATATTTTTTTCTTAAGTTTTGTGCTATTATAATTGTTAACTAAGTTTAAAATTTACAAAATATGTTGTTTCATTACATTTTTAATTTTTATTTTATATATCATGCAAAACAAATATTTTTAAAAACAAATTTATATCAAATTTTAAGATTATTTGTATTAATTAAAACGGACAAGATATTCATAAGTATTCGTAAATATCCGTCAATATCTATTTATTTTCTGGATATCCGTACTTTTATGAAGCAAAGCAAATAAAAAATTAGATATTTATAATATACGAAGCAAATCACAAATATTTTTAAAAATTTGGATATCCGATTCGTGCACAGCTCTAATCATCACGTTTCCCCATTCATTTATTCAGTCTTTGACTCATTCATATTACATCATAGGCTCATAGCCTCTCTAACTTTACGTCTGGTACAAAATGTTCTATTCTGTGGGAGTATTTTCAAAATTATGTATCCTTTTATGTTAGAAATTAGGATGTGATCAATATCCTGCAATGATTCTGGTTGGTCTTTGAACTTCATGTGCTGTATTTATGGACAAAAACATTTTGGGAACGGATATCGTGTAAGAACATCTTCAAAAACATTTTATAAATTTAAATATAAATTTTTTTATTTTTCAAAAAAGAAATTCAAAATAAAAAATTTAAATTTTAAATTTTTTTATTATGAAACTTTATATTTGAAATGTCACTATTCAAAACATCAAATCCAAAATTTCATATTTTTATTTGGATATTGATTGAAATAAGTTTCCGCACACGGACGTGGTCCGGTGGACTTAGAAACCTGCCATTCAGATAAATTGCACTTAGAAATATTTTTATATGGTTTGTTTCCTTAGTTTCTATGATTAGTTGGGTCTTCTTCGGGTTTAGTTAAGTCTTAAACATCTGCTTAATTACACATTAGATATGGACTCCGCTGTTCCTTTAGCATACTCATAAATTACGAAACCGCTTTATACTCATGAAGTTGGAACGTCTGATTCAGCAAAACGAAATATGATTTATATCTTTTTAATTAACTGATGCCATACGATTTGTTGGTGAAAAAAACTTATACATTTATAAACAAAAAAAGTACTATATATCAATATGAAAAGGGTGCGACAGGTAATATTTCAAGTTGCACAACATGAAGCGACAACTTTAAGATTTGTACACTCCAGCACATCAATGTATTTTATTAATGTTTAATACACAACTTTGTACCACAGATGTGACAGCCCTGTTGGTTTAAGCGCAGGCGTTGGTGCTGTTGTGCTCCTACGTTCGATCCACCGTGGGAGGAGTGTTTTACGCCAGAAATGGTATCAACAAAGGCTGGCTCCGGACCTGGGGGGATTATTTGGGCCTAAGGCCCAGACACCTCCCGGTTAACAAAAAAAAAAAAAAAAATATACAACTTTGTAATGTAATTTCCCATCAATATATTTGTGTAATAGCCGTTAGTTTTTTTAACATTTGTGTAATTATGATGATATAAACATGAGAAATATTATTTGACCAGAAAACATGATAAATATTACATAAATGTTTTACAATCAAAATTCTATTTGCATTATGATAATCCATGTCTAATTGTTTAACTTGGAACCGCCTCATGAGATTCATCTGGACATTAATCTTTGCACCATTATATTTGTTTTTTATAAACTTTTTCAATTAATTTTTATAATTTTTATTTTCTGAAACTTTAAACATTTTGGTGTAAAATATTAATGAATATTCAATCAACCCACGTAATTGTGTGGATTGAACTAACAAGAAGATACATATAAATCATTCAAACCCCCTGCACAACTTTGGCGAGAGATTGACAAGACGATTCTACAAGATATAATGGGCGTCTAAAGCTTCGAGGGCTTCTCCAATGCTGGTTTTCCTCGAGGGGAGCCATAGTGAGCCACTGTACATATATCATTTTTGATTGATCAACGAATTTAACATTTCATCAGAAAAAAATTCCACACTGTTTTTCACAGCTTCAAAGTGGTCTTTTGTTATCAATCATACAAAATAAAATGATAATTCCGTTTTATTTTGTGAAAGAGAATTGGTAATATACATCCCTTATATAAATTGACAAGCATTACAATATGAAAGTTATGTCGTGTGTCATTACTAAAATGATTATTAAAATCTTAGAAAATAATTTGATCTACTTAAACATATACTATACGTCTCATTAAACTAACTATAAAAGTAACTAATAATCTACCAAAAAAGACTACTTATTATTTCCATAGATAAAAGTTAAGAAATGACTTAATGTGATTAAAATATATATATATATATATATATATATATATATGTTAATTCATGATTTTGAATAATAAAGATTGATTTTTTTTGTATTTACAATCATTTTAAAATTTTATATTATTAAAATAAATTAAACAATCACATTAACCATTTAATAAAAAATTAGATCTTTTCATATATGTTATATTTTACATTTTTTTAAAGAATATAAATTACTGAATTAGTAAAAATATCAAATTAAAATATTTGTGATTAGTGATTTAAACTTTTTGGTATAATAGATACAAATTATTATAAAACTATATAACCGAAATTTTTTATTTAATAAATATTCAGATTTAAAAATATATATATATTTCAGTATTATTTAAATTTAATTATATACCATATAAAATAAAAAATATTTTAATTTTAAAATTTTAAAATATGTATCATACTTGAATTAATAAAAATAATTATGAAAAAAATTAACAACTTATTTAATTAACAAATATTTTATAAAATATTACATTCTGCTTAGGGTGTGTATTATTAACAAGTATATCAATAATAACACATGACATTTTTTGTGAGTCTTTTTATGAGTGGTTATATATATATATGGATAAAATGAAACTAACGTGTGAGAGGTAGAGTTATAAAAACATGCTGATACAAAATTTAAAATGTGAAGTCACTAAGGTTAATTGTAGTAGCTAATTTAATTTAATTTAATTCATCTCAGTTAATTCATAAAGATATTTAGATATTGAAATATAAAAAATAAATTTATTATTACTGTACTTCTATCTATCTATGTATATAAACTACAGTTTCCTCTCTCATGGATGCGCCACATCATCAATTAGTTCAATCTAGACGTGACATGTGTCATGTCCATTTAAAAATGATAAATTTGTGTTATGTTTCTGGATTGGTCCGAATATTAGTTTATAGATACTAACTAAATTATTTTTGGGCCGAAATCTGGTAAAATGAAGGCCCATGACACCTTCGTCTTCTTCCCGAGTCACAAATTTAGGGTTTATCTACTTTAGGACTCTTCGATTCTGCATGTTAACAATGGCAGTTCTGAGATTGCGGTTTTCATACGCTTTGTCAGTAATCTCGAAGTCGGTTTATGTTCAAATCGTTTCGTCTTCTAACCTTTACATGCGAACCGTTACAAGTCGCATAGATTGGCATCATTAAACCAAACTTAACTTTCCTCACCACTACAACCACGATCAAGAATCCAATGAATCTTATCCAACTTTCAGTCGATGATTCTCACCTATAAAAAGATCAGTATTCATCCTTTGAACATCAACTTTACATTTCATAATCTCGAGTGAAATCTTATTTTCACTATAATGGCTACATCATCTGTCTTCCTCTGATTTGAAAGCAATCTGTTGTCTCTGGATTTTGTTTGTCTTTCTCTTTCCTCTCCACAAGATTTGCTGATAAACACTACGGATTGCTTTTGATGGCTTTTGTCTTATCTACTGTAAGCTCAATACAAACCACATGGAAGTAGAAGATCTTAGCTGCCACCGTTCATTATGAAGCGGGCTTAGTCGAAAAGCTATGGCAGAAGATTCTCTGTGAGGAGATGGATTTGAGATGACGATGAGAGTTACGATGGCGCTGAAACTGGAAAAAGCTATTCCCTTTAGTCACGAGATGGAAATCATTCAACTCAAGTTGCGTGATCGAACTAGATACGACAGATTGTTACAGTCACTCGGCGGATTACTTAATTTTCCGTCGAAGTTTCCATCTTTATCTTCTTAATATATGATTTGATTGCCTATAAGGTTTTTGATTTATTGTCTGCTTTTCTCATGTTTCAATCAAAAAATTTGTTTCTCTGATTTCGTTGTCTTCTACTCAGTTTGGTGTTTGAATTTTAAACAGATCATACTACACGAAATTGCGGCTGTGATCTCCCCTAAGAGGCTTTTATGTACAAATTGACACATGAGGTGATGTTTTGTGGGTTAGTTGTGCTTCTTGCAATGGCTGCCCTCAACCCAATGAACTCCAAGTAATTCTCTAATTTGAGATTAATGTGCTTCTATGGCTGCCCTCAAACACAGGAGGTGATGTTTTTGACTTTCATGTCTTTTTCATTTTTAAATTCTCTCATTTGAGATTTTAATGTGATGCTCTATTTTCATATTTAATTGACTTAATTTGATCCAAGGAGCTCAGTAACAACGACACACCAATCTCATGTTCTAGCCAAAGATACAGTTGGGGTGTTCAGTCCTCTAATTCAGGTTATTTTGTTCAGAAAAAGTTTTGAGCTTTCAGTATGGGGTGGAAGTGGCACCTCAGGGTTCTGTGTGTCTTGAAGTTTGACATACATTTGATTCCTATGACACTTGGCCAGACAGGTTGTCTCATTCTTGATTTAGTGCTCTGTTTTTCAGTGTTTTCTTTTTGCATCACTTGAACCGTGATAAAGCCTAAGGTTCAAGCTTTTTACCAATGTCACCTACTCACCTGGCTCAAAGTGATGTTTTTAATATACATGTGGTCTATGAGTTTAGGTTTATGAACTATAGAACACCTCTGGTTCCAAATTGTTTCAAATGAACACGATTGACACTTCCTCTGTATCTCTATCATCTATAGATTTCCGCTACAAAGAAGAAATAAATGGAGCTTCACGTGACTACTGCGACAAGAATAAAATGCAGTACCCATGAATACATAGGAATTGATGATATAAATACATATCAGTCTTAAAACAGATTCTAACACAATGATCGGAGTGTTGAGAAAAGTGATTGCAGTTTTGGCACTAAAGTCTCAAGATGACCTTCTTCGTGGTCTTAGCCTATTCAACGGGTAGCACAAATACACATTAGCCTTAAAACAGATTCTAACACAAAACATAAAACAAAATAATTTTAAATTTAAAAGCACTAATAAAATATATCATATGATTTTTATCTGACATAGTCAAACACAAAATCATAAAAACAACTCAGTCCCTATAACTACAAGATAAATGGCTCACTACATTGATTATCTAAAAATTGCTCAACAGATTTAACTAAGTTGTCTAACTCAAACACACAAAAACAATTTGTAAGAGAAGAAGTGACTATTGTACCTTTGATGACACCCAAGAACAACAATCAATGAGACAAAGAAGGAATATTAAGAATTGCAACAAAGAAAACATATCGAATTTTTTTTTTTTTTTTTTTTTGCAACAAAGAAAACATATCGAATTTTATCGAAACATTTTTCCTTTACAAAAAATATCATTTGAATTTTAATTGATTTCTCAAGAACCAGTTAATGCTTTCCTCAGATTTAAAAAACGTTACATTGGTATTGATTTAAAGTCTTGGAAGCAGAGAAAAATGACTCAACTAAGCTCAAACGAAGTAAACTAGAGATGGGGAGAGAGAAAATACAATAAATTGAGTACTTTTTTCTCTTTGCAAAGCGTTTGAAACTATCTGGAACACAAATCTTTTTAAATTATTACTGATAAACAAACAAAATTAAATTTCTATCTCTTATACAACTACAAAAGTCTCACATGAGCTGTAATTTGCGATTAATAATTTTTTTATCTTCACCGGAAATAAAATTTAAATTAGGAAATAAACACTACAACAAAAGGAAAATAATCACTTAACCCCAAAAGTCATACGAAGGAGAAGAAGCAGCGAAGAAAGATGCTTTGAACTTATCTACTCTATTATTATTTTTTTCTGGTGGATGGATGCTTTAACGCATTTGCGAAGATCTAAACTTACACATAGGGGTCAAACAAAATAAGATCAAAAGAGCTGCCATGAAAATGTTGAAATTACAGCTAAAAATTAATAATTATCTTAGTATCAATTTTGGTAAAGGTTATTTTTAATCCAAAGGGATTCCTTGAGTTTTTTTTTCCAAAATTACGTAATTATTTAGCAATAATGACAATAAGTAACAGTAATGTAACTAATTTGTTTTTTTTACAAAATAATATAATTAAAGAATGAGAATCTTACAATTAATTTCACATCAAAATTATTTTAAACATTAAGTAAATAGTAAAATGATATAGTGTAGTATTTTTATTTTTAAATAATATTTTAATTTGATTCTTTTATGTGATCAAAATATGATTCGTTTTGTTTAACAATTATTCTTTTATGATTTAGTAGTGATCCATAACTAATGAATGATACATCTATAAAGCAGAAAACAAATCATTTATCATACAACATATTTAACTGCAACGATTTTGAGGTTCAATTTATTGAATTTCCAGATAAAGCCATTTCACATACATAATGTCCTATACAAAATATATAATTGCATTTTTGAATTTTTTTAAAAAAAAACATGTCAAATACTTAACGAATCCACTCGCCGCGCGAAGCGCGGTCCGACCCTAGTTATTATATAAAGTACAATTTCTTCAATTTTGATGATGCCATGTCATCAAATAGTGTGTAGAGAATGTGACACGTAACTATTTTTTTTGTTTCTTTAGTTTAATACGAGATTTTAATGGGTTTATTTGTTATGTTAAAGGTCTTAACCTTATTGGTTTTCACGATTCCTTCTTTGATGATGTCGATTGTAGATTAAGGTTTTTCTTATTCTACCAAATAAGGCAAACTACAATGGAGTTTCCGGACTCTATGTGACGATCTCCGTTCCTAACGTTTCGTCTGCCGTCCATCTTCCTCGATTCGTTACATGCTATAGTGCTCTATCGTCATTAACAGCCTTCTTCACTCCTTGGACCCATGCAGACCTCGATTCCTCATTCAATGCTCCTTATCTCCCTTCCAGGCGGTGGAACTCAGCCTATATAAAGGTCAGTCTCCTTCCCATGAACATCGTCACCATCTTACTAATCTTACAAGAGAAACTTCTTAAATCCTCTAACTGATGTTCATCGTCGTTTCTTAAATACACGGTGGCATTTAAACTCAGAGTTATCAAAATTATGTTGTCAGTTTTTTTTTAGACATGGATTCGAGTCTGTTTGTTGACTATGATTTCGTTTGAAACTTTTGCTGCCGAAGAAGTGATTTTGTGGATGCAGGTCAAGTAGATTTGCAAGGCTACATGGTGTTCACTGTACATTGGCATGGAAAAATGCTTACTTAAGGTTCAGTTGTAACGCTGATAGTGCTCGGAGGATGAACTGGTATCCAAAGGTGTGCATAATGTTCTTGAGTTCCTCACTGGTGAGTTACTTGCAGGGCCGCCCCTGAGATGTTGAAGGCCCTAAGGCCATCTTTAACCCTAGCACCCTATTTGGGGTGCTTATTTTTTGTTTTTTTGTTTTTTTCTGTTTTTAAAAAAAAAATTAAAAACAAACCACTCACGGAACGCCACGTGTTAGTGGGACCCGTGAACAGTGCAAGAACCAAAGGTAAAGGGGTGCTTATTTAAGCATTTTTGGAGCTGGTGCTTGCACTGTTTGCGGAGCCCACTCACAGTGGACCCCGCAAACAGTGCAAGCACCCTTGTTAAGCACTCATGGTTAAAGATGCTCTAAGTAATTTAGGAAGAATTATATAAAAAAAATTATATAAATTTGGGGGTCTTTTTCTATGTAAATTTTTTTAAAAAAATTTGGGGGTCCTAAGCCAATGTTTCATTTAGCTGTGCTCAGGACCACCCCTGGTTACCTGACATTGATGTGATTGGAATTCTGGTGAGTTTCTTTTGTATGTTATTGATTTTATTGCAAAACACTTACTTTTAACGTAAGGCATCTTGAGACTTGCAAATTCTATATTTCTTGGCCAACTAGCTTCTTCTCTGACAAGAAACTTGCTATTGTGAACTGAATCGAGGGACGTTGAAATCAGTTGTTTGTAAGGCAGTAATCAGAGGAAAAGATCGTGTTGAAAACGAGTGTGTCTGCTTTGGTGGAGCTCAATATGCTCGAGAACTTCACCGACTATGCTGTCTTTAGGTGGATTCAACGCTGACGCCAGCAACATAGTCTTTGTTGTGTTCATTGCTACTGGCAAGATCCATCTCAAAACGTGGAGAGGTCACAATGCATCGCAATGATGCAAGTCATTAACGGGAAAGAGAATCCATATCTCTATTACTACGCCATCTGTGGAGGTAATTGATCAAATCTCTCTCTTAAGTTATTCAATTTGGTTTACATTTTCAGGTTGGGACAGTAAAGGGAGGAATACATCTTGGGACTCAATATGTGTATTTAAATCTGATAGGCGTTAAAAGAAGAGCACAGACTCGCCGTGGATGAATTCAAAGACGACAGTGACAATAGTGGCATAATCCGTTTTGGCCTGAGAGTTATCTCTAATGTCAGCACGTGCAGTTGGACAACTTGTGAGTAGTCAAATGAAATATAGTAATCTAGCAGAGATATCTCTGGAGCAACAAAATGGACGACAACAACATGATATGAAGCTTGCTTATTCAAAAAGATTTGAGCATTTCAACAATGTAGAGACCACAGAGCGTTCAAGTCTATACATTTTTTTAAGTCTATACATTTGCCTTTTCAAGAAATTGGAAGAAGCCAGAGGAAGTACATTTATACATATAATGTCGTCCAAACCAAAACAAAAAGCACCTCTACATTTGGATTACGTATATTTTTATATCCTATGAAAATCTATTCATCCATAACATATATTTATTGAAAACATATTTATGTGTGATTGTGGCATTAATCGATATGTGCACAAAATAGTTGTTGATTGGAAATGGTGATGTTAGATTGTTCTAGAATGCATATGACTAATTATAGTGGCTAGCCGTCCCTCTTTCCCGCATCAAGTAGTGTAGAGCGTTGTGCGGAAGGTCTGGTCTAGAATCACTTCACTGAGTAATCCAATTGCTCATTCCCTCCCTTTCTATTTTCCTGTGCGCATGACTGTAAATAGAAGTATATGGATACATGTGGGATGGTATTTCACAGAAGGAGTGCGTCTGTTGACTCTTAGGACCAGTAACGAGACACGTAGGGTTGACTAAAATGAGTAGATATGTGTCCATAACACCCGCTCTGTAACCCCGGTCGGACGCCAGGGGAGTGGGATGTTACATAACACTTCCACTAACTGAAACTCCAGAGCTTGAAAGAGGTGGAAGGTGATATATTATTTGTATTATTTTTGTTTTGTTTTTGGGTTTGTAATGATTTATATTACTTCATCAAGAGGGCCCTTAAAGGAGTTAGATGAAATGAAACTCACTGAATGATAGCGGTTTTGGTTTGCATCCGGGTGGTTCAAGTGGTTTTTCTGTGAAGATCTATGGTGCTAATGATGTTCCATTTCGGATGGAGCGGGCATAGGTTTCGCGTTCTGCTGAGCCATCTTCGAGGTCTTAACCAACTTGCTTCATGTATCAGCGGATAGAAGATTTTCAGGCCTGCCTCAGAGTTTTTGGTCTGGTTCTATCTTTCAAGTTTGAAATTGTTTAGTTCTTCCTTTGAAGTAGTTACAATCGGTTCAAGGTTCTCGTTTTTTAAGACTCATCAAAAGTTTGAATATTCTCTTATTTAATCTCTGTGTGTTTTAGTCTTTAATCTTTTCTTGGATCAGTTTGTTTTTCTCCAAATGTTTGGGTTTTTGGAAGGAGTATGCTCATGTCTGACTTATGGCTCCGAATGGATTTTGATCCTTGTCGGCTCTTGGCTCCTAAAAGACTGATGTCTTTGCTGGCAGATTATAATTCAGTCCATGTTATAATATAATCTACCAGATGACAAAAAAGAAGAAATGAAACTCATTGTAAAGGCCACGCATGTAGAGACATGTAGTGTTGGTTCCAACATTTGGACAAGTATTCGTTGTGATCTATTGTTATTTAGTTAAATACAAAGGCAGCGATTGATATTTCCCATGGTAGAAAGGAATCTATTGAGTGAGTCTAGACCAGAGTATATTTAGAGAGTGATCTGAGCAAATCAAAATATCTGTTTTTACTTTGTAAATATTTAACTAAACAAATTGTGTTTAAGCGAGCTTTAGTAAAGATAATATTACACCCCGGAAATTCACGTCTGCTCACTCGGCTCGTAAGCCTCATTCCATGCGATCAACAATGAGTTACTTTTTCAAATTTCAAAAATCTTGTTAATTGACCGACCATGCATTCATCGCATGACTTTTTCATAGGTCACCTATCATTTTATTGTTCCAGCTAAATATCTTTAACTCTAGAGTTATAAACAAATATGTAAATAAAAAGATAAGTAAAATTTAATAACATAATAGTCAAATCAACAATATATACCATAAACCAAAATATTAAAAATAAACTTTTATCAAACTATTGAATCTTCCAATTTTGGAGTATTTCCCTATTTTGCCAGTCACTGACATTTCCGTTACTCATGCAACTTCGATAGCCTAAAGGAAAAATAATAAGATAACTGAGCTTAATTTTGGTCTAACAAGTTTGCCTCATTAATCTATTTAACAAAAAAAAAAGATTCAACGGATTCAAACAAAAAACTGATGGATTTAGTGCCGATCCTGAAATATTTGGGTCACATACAATATAAAGACCGAGGCTCCAAATAATTCATAAAACATAGATTTCTATAGAATTCAACTTCTATTACTTTTCTAAAATAAAATAAAACTATATTTTAGATTTACTTATTTTTATCTTTTAATTGGTCTCAAAAATTTTAAGCTTTCTATCTTTTTCTAAAGATAATATTACTAACAACAAAATAAATAGGCCCAAAAATCTTTACAAAAACAAAGGTCCCATTAATTTGTTTCATGTATTATAGAAGATAAGTTTTAAAGAAAAACTGGTTAAGCCATCAATAAAGACTAGGGAAATGCATTTGTAGTCCACGGCCCACAGGCCATAAGCACAAAGTAGAGTTAGTAAAACCGAGGTGGATGTGGCTAGAGATGATTTTCTCCTACCACTAAAGTCAATCGAAATGCGATAATTTAATTGTTTCCTTTTTTTTGGTCAAAAATTTCATTGTTTCTTATTCATGTTACTTCCCCTTTTATTATCGCATGCTTGTAATTAGTATTTCGTTGATAAATATATTTATAAAAAAAAGTTAAAATACTACGTAACTCGGATTCGAGTCCTTTATTTCCCTATATATGTGCTTCGTTTTGGTTCAACGAAAGACGTGTTTATCGTCGACCAAAATGTGATTTCCTTTTTTCAAAATGAGATATTTTTTTAATATAAAATAAGCAACTGGCCATCTCAGTTTAGCTGACGTTTATGATCATAGTTTTGTTTTCTTGTAAAATAATCTACGTAAAAGTTTCTTAAGGTTTTATATTTCAACATTTCGTATGAATTGGTGCTTTCTGTGCGGTCCAAATGGAAGCATAAATCTTTACTTTATACTTATTATTAGTGGTTCCAGTTAATGTCAACCAGACGACTACTGAATAAATCACAATCGCACTTTTTTCATGCAAATGGACAAATGGAGTACACAAGAGAAAAGTACTTAGCGAAAAAGTTCCAGTTATACCATTTGGGTGTGTATCCATTATACATAGCCTCCTTTCGTCATAGAAGGCTGATCCATGCCGATGATAACAATATATATAAAAACAAAAATTAAAATCAAATCAAATTTTAAGCAAAAAAAAAATTAAAATCAAATTTCAATATTCTTAAATATCTTTAGATTTATTTATGTATACTGCCTCTGCTTAACTGTTTTGTAACTTTTGTTTGGAAACCAAACTATTATAGACAGCACTAAGTATTATATTATTATTATTATTATTATTATTTTGATTAAATTTATTTTATTGCAGATAATAAATGAAAATTTAAAAAAATTATAAAAAAAGAAATCTATGTTGAGAGAGATAAAATCTTCAAAGGATATCATAAAACTAAAATTTTGAGATAAATCCGGAGATATCACTAGGATAAAAAGAAAACACTGTTTTGATGGCATATACAGATGATGTGTTGACGAAAGCGAAACTCCAAAAAATTTATATCATTGTCACGAATCCGATTACGCCAGACATTTCACTAGTTTTAAGACAGTGTAAAAAAATCCTACAAGCGGGCTTTTGGTGGCCAACTATGTTCGAGATGCTCAAGCCTACGTAGCGAAATGCGACCCATGCGAAAGAAGAGGACAAATCATCAAGGGAAACGAAATGGAACAAAACTTCATACTTGAAGTTGAAGTGTTTGATTGCTGGGGCATCGATTTCATGGGCCCTTTCGTTTCTTCGCACGGAAAAAAATACACACTGGTCGCTGTAAGACTATGAATCTAAAGGGGTTGAAGCAATATCAACTCTGAAAAATGATGCTGCCGTAGTCGTTAAACTCTTTAAGAGTATTATCTTTCCTAGATTTGGAGTTCCGTGAATCGTAATAAGCGATGAAGGTATCCACTTCATTAACAAAGTGTTCAAATAACTACTCAAGAAACATAGAGTTCACCATCGAGTAGCTACACCTTATCATCCTCAGACCAGCAGACAAGTAGAAGTATCCAACCGTTCGATCAAAGAAATCCTAGAAAAGACGGTAGGATCAACCTGTAAAGATTGGTCTTTTAAGTTAGATAATGCACTTTGGGCATACCGAACAGCGTTTAAAACACCATTAGGAACTACCCCATTTCACCTAATCTATGGAAAAGCATGCCATCTCCTTGTAGAACTAGCTCATAAAGCAGAATGGGCCATAAAAAAGATAAACTTTGATGCTAAACCTGCAGCAGAAAAGAGATTAATTCAACTAAATGAGCTATACAAAATCAGGTATCGCGCCTACGAGAACTCGAAATTGTACAAGTATAGAACGAAAGCCTATCACGACGAGAAGATCATTTCACGGCATTTTGAATCGAACAATCAAGTACTCTTGTACAACTCTTGGTTGACTCTATTTCCCGGAAAAATACGTTCTCGTTGATCTGGATCCTTCACCATTAAAGAAGTTATGCCTTACGGGACAATTGTCCTATTTAAACCTAAAGGAGAGGATTTCATAGTGAATGGGCAGGAGTAAAACATTACTGGGCTAAAGCTGAAATTCCGCATACTCAGACCATGCGTCTAGAGGGGCATGACCCCGAATGATAAACCCATTTTTTATCAAGCTAAAGACTTTAAACAAGCGCTAAGTGGGAGGTAACCCACTAATTTAATAATATATATATATATATATAATAATAAAATAATATAATATTAAAAATAATAAATTAAATAAAAAAGTAGAAAATACACATATGTATATAATAACAATAACAATAAATTAATTAATTAACAACAAATATATAATAATAATTTATCAATTATTTATACATTTACGGATTTCTTAAGTGAAAATGGAGTCACGGAACATACCATCGATCGACGCCCCTATTGGACCGTTGATCGAAGGTCGAGTGTCGAGTAGGTTAACTCGACATGACCCCAATTCATAAATCACTTTTCTCCAAACCGCCCAAAACACATAACGAGTAAACACTCGATTTCTCTCTCAAATTTTGCCTGAGTTTCCTCGTGCTTGAGCCTATATCACTTGATTTTTACCATTTCTACCTGTCTAGTTCACTAAATCACTCAATCATCAAGGTATGTTCTCTTAGTCTCTTATTTTAGAGAACTTTTAAGGCGTTGAAGAAAAATCAAATCTTTTGTGGTTTTACTCGGATTTTAGGACATTTTAGTGTAATGGAGAACTAGATTAGGAACTATCTAACATCTTTAAATATGATTTACATGATTAGGAACCTTTTGATTTCCTAACCCCTGATCCGCGATAAACCATCGATTGACGCCCATGAGTCGCCGTGGATCGATGGCCATGAGGTGCTGTCGACCGATACCTATGCGGTACCATCGATCGATTGTTGTTCTTTTTGTCTCGACATCTATTCTGATTCTTTGTTTTATTTTTACATGAAGATGGACGAGAGGCAAACAAAAGCATGATATGAGACCGGTAGCTCTAGTTCTCTACCACAGGGTCGTCCATGCCAGACCCTTGGCCAAAGGAGGAGGAGGACTTGCTTGTGACATTCGAGGACTACCGTAACCCTCGAAAGGCTGTGGCAAGATGAAACCATCATCCCGTGCGCAAGGAGGGGGACGATTTTGACAGTCTCTACTACAACGCTTGGTAAAGCGTTTCCATCGAGCCCACAAAGTTCGTCGACATACTCACTTTGAAGAAGCTGGGGCTGTACACATATCTTAGACAGATGGTGCAAGAGCTAGGACTCGTCACCATGGCTACTAAGCCATATCCTCTATATCCCGACCTGGTCCGACAGTGCATCGCTATGGCTCAGGTTCTCTACAAGAGCCCTCGGGTAAAGGTGGTGAATGAGGTTACCTTGACTTTTCTTATCAGAGGCATCAGGTACCGGATGTAACACCCCCAGACCGGCCTATGACGGAATAAACCGAGACGACCCGATAATGCCACATGTATAGCTCGCCGAATCAGATCGACCAAGAATCAGGAAAAAATAAAGACTCTCGACCAACCCATTCCGGTTTCCTATGTCCTTTAGGCCATGGCCTAAGGCTTTGCAACCCGTACCACGGTTTTCGAGTTGTGTCGTACCGGACAAGGTCTTATATCCTTCAGCATACAACCACAAATATAAACATTCTTTGATTAGTTATAGGTGGAAAGCGTCTTACAAAATATTACGAAATATCAGAGTTTGTGCGCATGTCCAAGAGCCAAAAGAAAAGAAAAGTAAATGTACATTCAAAAGCTAGTACTTGCTTATGCTTATGCCACTTCAAATCTACACCGGTCGGCTACCGTTCCGCTTCCCTCTAAGCTTCCCACCTACTGGTTAGCTGCATAGTAGAAGAGGGCATGAGTAATCAAAATTACTAAGTGAGTTCCCAATATAAATAACAAGAACCCCCCCCCCCCCCCTTCTTCAGCCCATGCTTAACCAACAACACAAAATAACAAATAAATATGCATGCAAACAGTCAATGCGGGAGAGTAAACGTGGAACTACTAATGCAATGAAACTAGTCTCACCACTGAGACCTAACAACACAAAAATGCAATCTAGACTCAATCCTAGACTCAACAACACAAAAAAAAAAGCCCTTGAAGGATAGAGCCACATGCCACACATCCTGGGATCCCTTCACACAAAGGAGCCCTAACTCTCCCCCCTGAACACTCCCGAACACAAACACAACAGCCACATGGTCGGAAAACATTACTCCGGGAATTGGGTTTCTCCTAATCTAACCCGGGCCGCATCGTCATGCAGCACTCGTCCATGGGTGCGACCCATTTTCACGTGAAGAGCCATGGAGAGTAGGTAACTCCACCACTGGAGAATAAGCCTTCTCTCAATCTAAACCCAGGGTCCACATCATCGGAGAATTGGGCTTCTCCCAATCTAACCCCAAGATGGCCATACATTCTATTCTATGCGCAACACAAGACAAACAAGCATGAGGGAGCTCCGCCTCTAATCTCCATGCAATGTGCACCTAGACTAGATGCACAACACACACACAAACACATACTTGCGCTAGTCTAGACCATAACACAAAATAAAACCAGCATGAGGGAGATCCACCTCTAACCTCCATGCAATGCTTGGTCTAGACCTAGCACAAGACAACTCACAAACAAGACACACACTAAACAACTAGTAATGCATGCAACAATATCTACACACCCGACAAGAGAGAGTCTCACTCAAATCTCTTGGGGTTCAACACACTACAACGTCTAGATGATTATGCGATCCTACATGCATAGTAATATAATATCTAGACAAAACAAAAAACAAAAACAACAATCACCACATGTATGCAATTGGCACACACTCTCACGGGGCCCTGCACAAAACCAATTAGACTCTTTCCCCGGGTCTTCACTTAAGATCCGCCGATCAAAACTCCATACATGCACACATAAAAAACACAAACATGTCTTCAGAAATAACCTGTTTTTATGCCTACAAAGACTACCTAGCACCTCCCACTAACTCTCCAAAAATGATAAACAAAAAGAACCGAAAACACTCCTTAACTCTCGGTTTCTCTCTCTAAACTCACCTCTCGCTCTCTCTCTAAGGTGATCACTCACGTTTTGGGATGAATAAAATGAAGGGGAGGGGTCTGGTATTTATAGGGAAGGAGGGCTGAGGCTGGTTGGACAAGTGGACTTTTGTACATGAAGGTAAGTGGACATATGTCCCACTCACCAAACTTTCTTTGCCAGCTTCTGAAATTCTAGAACATTCAAATCTTGGCCACCAAGTTTACACTCCCTTGCAAGGAAGTCTCAGCTTCTAGAAGCCTTGTAATTAGGGCGCCAAGTCTTCTTCCCGGCCAATGAGAAAATGCCATGTGTACTCGCCACATCACCAATCGCAACCAATGGGTGTGCGCCATGTCAACTCCGTGTCATACCTGGTCACCACTTTATTGCCACATCATCAATTCCCAAAAGTATTCATTTGAATGTGTTTGAGAAGAAAAACCATTCCAAGATGCCCCATTCCACTTCATTTGCTCAAAAATCGCTAATCGGCTCGACTGTTCTTGATTCGACCGCAACAGACTATGTCATCGTCCATCTCTTGATTTCTCCTGGACCAACTTGGTTTTATCATGACCATACTATTATTACTTCCTTGAGTTATCTAAACAAATATACTACTAGCTCATACATCTTCAAAATATCGCCTTCGTCCTCATCGACCTTTGTTTTAGATGTATCGGCCAACTATACAATATGTTCGATCCAGACAAAACTACTTCGACCAAACCTTTAGTTTTGATCTTCTGAATTTAATGAAACTCATGTTTTCTCCATCTGAGCACTTTGATCTCTTTGACCATATCTACTCTAAGATAGGGTCATTACATTCTCCCCCTCTCATTAGAATTCATCCTGAATTATATGGAGCTGCTGCGTCCCAGCTTCATCTTCAAAGAACTCTGGATAGCTATGGTGAAACCTCTCTTTGTCTTCCCATGTTATCACCATGCGGTTTTTTCTTCCCCAAAATACTTTAATTTGAGAAATTTCCTGATTCTTTAACCTTCTAAGACGTTTCTCTCCAAGTCTGATTGGTCCCTCCGGGTAGGTAAGGTCTTGTCTCAACTCTGGAATCCTCTCTGGCTCGATCAAGTTCGGGTCATGAATATGCTTCCTCAGCATAGACACATGGAATACTGGGTGCAGGTTCATGTCTTCTGATTGTTCCAACCTATAGGCTACCTCCCACTCTTCCAATAATCCGTTATGGACTAATTAAACGCACAACTAACTTCCCGACTTTACCGAAACAATCCTTTCCTTTTTTGTGCTGATACCTTGAGATATACCATATCTCCCACCTCAAACACAACTTCTCTCCTCCTTTGGTCGGAATACTTCCTTTGTCGATCTTGTGGTTTCTTCATGTTTGCTCGGATGACTCGTAGCTTCTCCAGTGTTTCCTCAATGATTCCCGGTCCAAACAATCTTATTTCTCCAACTTTCGTCCAACACAGAGGTGTTTGGCATGTTCTCCGATACAACGCCTCGTACGGTGACATAGCAATACTAGCATTGTAGCTATTATTATAGGAAAATTCTACCAAAGGTAGGTAGTGCTCCCACGTATCTGCCAAGTCAAGTATGCATAGTCGTAGCTTGTCTTCCAATGTTTGGATGGTTCTCTCTGTTTGCCCGTCTGTCTCCGGATCAAAGGCAGTGCTAATGTGTAGCTCTGTCCCCAAGGCTCCTTGTAATGCTCTCCAAAATGCTGCCGTGAATCTTGGATCTCGGTCGGCTACAATGTTGGCTGGTACTCCATGGAGTCTTACAATCTGGTCGATCCAAAGCTCTCCCAATGCCTCTGAATTTTCCGTGTCTCGGATTGCTAGTAGGTGTGCAACTTTGTTTAACCGATCCATGATTACCCAAATCACATTGTTTGATCTTCCTCTTGCTACTGATAATCCGGTAATCAGGTCCATTGATACCTAATCCCACTTCCAATCTGGTACAGGTAGGCTTTGGAGTAGTCCACCCGGTATCTGATGCTCGGCTTTGATTTGTTGACATACTTGTCACTGCGCTACCCACTTTGCAACCGCTTTCTTCATGCCTGGCCAATGGTAGAACTTCTCACATCTCTGTACATCTTTGTGCTTCCGGGATGAATGCTTAAGACAGAATGATGCGTTGTCTTGAGAATCTCGTCCCGAAATCCTCCTTCCTTTGGTATTTGGATCCTCCCATTAAGTAACAATATTCCATCCGCAACTACATGATAACCATTTGCATTAGACCCATCTTCCTCCTTTATCTACTCCATGATCTTCTTCAAGTCTTAATCTTCAGTTTGTTCTTGCCGGATACGCTGAACTAGGCTTGCTTGATTTACTGCTTGCATTCCCAATGGTTCACTTGAATCTCCTTCCAATGCTGCCAATGTTACCTTCTCGAATTCGTCGGACAAGTTTTCCAAATCTCTCTATGAGTTAACCATTGCTCTCTATCGGCTCAACGCGTATGCGACCACGTTAGCCTTCCCTGAATGGTACTGAATCTAAACGTCGTAGTCTGCGATAAATTGCATCCATCTTCTTTGACGTAGATTGAGATCTTCTTGGGTCAACAGGTACTTAATGCTTTTGGTATCCATAAATACCTTATCCTTCTCTCTGTAAAGATATGATCGCCATATCCTTAATGCAAAAACTACTGCTACCATTTCTAAATTTTGTGTAGGGTAGTTCTCCTCATGCTTCTTCAACTTCCTTGAGGCGTATGCATACGATGTGTATACCCGCGACACATCCGTATACACATCGTATGTCTTACGTGGTTGTTGTTAGGTAAGGACTGGTGCCGTAGTCAATGCCTCCTTAAGCTTGTTGAAAGCTTCCTCCGTGTGCTCATCCCACACAAATGGTCGTATTTCCCGGTTAGTCTTGTCAATGATTTGGCAATAGATGAAAATCCATTGACAAACCTTCAGTAGTAGCCGGCCAACCCAAGAAAACTTCTGACCTCCGTGGCTGTGGTTGGTCGAGGCCATCCTTCTACTACCACAATCTTCTCTGGATCCGCTGAAACTCCTTGCTCGGACACTCTATGACCTAAGAAACCAATCTCCCACTTCCAAAATTGACATTTGCTGAACTTAGCAAACAACTTCTGGTATTTTAGTTTTTCGAGTACCTTTCGAAGATGCTCCTTGTGATCCTTCTCGCTTCGTGAATAGATCAGTATGTCGTCAATAAACACAAGCAAAAACTGGTCGAGATAGTCATTGAACACTTCGTTCATTAGCGTCATAAACACTGCTGGCACGTTGGTCAACCCAAACAGCATTACAACAAACTCGAACTTGCCGTACCGAGTGTTAAACGCTGTCTTCATCACATCTGTCTCTGCTATCGGAATTTGGTGATATCCCGAGGCTAAATCTATCTTCGAGAACCAACTTGCTCTTCTCAGTTGATCCAAAAATTCATCGATCCTCGGTAAGGGGTATTTATCATTGATCGTGACATTGTTGATCCCTCTGTAGTTGATGCACAACCTCATGCTGCCATCCTTCTTCTTTACAAACAGAACCGGAGCTCCCCATAGTGAAGAAATTTGTCTTATGAAACCTTTGTCTAGTAAATCCTCTAACTACTTCTTGAACTCTGCCAACTCAGTTGGCGCCATGCGGTAAGGAGCTTTAGCAATAGGTGCAGCACTAGGTTCCAAGTTGATGGTGAACGGATTACTCCTTGGTGGTGGCAATTCCGTCAATGCCCGAAACACATCTTCAAACTCTTGGACCACCGGAATGTCTTCTATCCTCAACTCCTTTCCTGACTCTTCTCCAATATACGTAACTGACACCAAGTAGACCTCGCCGTCTAGTAATGCTTTCTCCACTCTCATTGCCGTTATAAACATCGCTGAGATGCTAGGCTTGATCCCATGATATGCCAATATCACTTGCTGGTCGTCTCCAAACAGAACTCTTCCTCTTGCACAGTCCAACCATCCCCGGTGCCTTGACAGCCAATCCATCCCTAAAATAACCTAAAAACCTTCTACGGGCATAACTACTAGGTCGGCTAAAAGTTTTTCACTCTGGATCTCAATGGGAACACTCAACAACACCCTCTCAGCTTTCAAGGTTTGGCCTCCAGGGGTTAACAGCAAGATATCAATATCACGAGTCACAAAGGTTCCTACAAACCTAAAGGCTACTACTGGGTTCACAAAACTATGGGTGGCTCCCGAATCAAACAAAACAAAAGCAGGGGTTCCACCAACACTCAATGATCCTAAAATAAGTTCAATACACTAGAATTCATCCAGAACGCTGCACCATAATCTACTAACTGCTCTACAATAAATTAAACACGCAAAATATAAAGTTAGCACCCAAACAAACAAGACCCCTTGACGGTCCTGAAGCACTGGATGGAGTTCCCTCCATTTCCAGAGAATATACTCTTCCTCCTCGGGCAGGACGCCCGGGTGGGTGTTCATTGGTCGGTCGGGTCGGTTGGGTATGCGCAAGCGTTCCTCCTCCTGTCTTGGACGATGCACATTACAATCATTGGCAAAGTGACCCTTCTCTCCACATCTGTAGCATGTAACTGATGCCTTGCAAACTGACTTCTAAGTGTTTCAGTTGGTACATTCACGAGTGTAATGTCCCAATCGACTACACGTGTAGCACTTCACTTGTGCTCTTGGTGTCTTTCCTTGTCGCTTGAACTGACCCTTTCTTCCTTTCCTTAGGTTAATTTGTAACCTATTCTCTCTAGGCCGACTGGAAGGCGGCTTGGGGTTTGACCCAGTCGTAAGTATTGACCCACGCTCCGCTGGTCCTGGGTTGTTTCTCCTTGATGTAGATCATGCCGAGTCCGCATGAGATGAATGGGGTCGTCGTGGTCAAACGAATGGTTCTGATTCTGCACTTTGCGAGTGGGATAGTGATACTGATAATCTCCAAGCTCCCGGATATATGTTCTCCTCACTGTGTGCACGTTCCATTCCTTCCATAGGCCTTGGTCCACTGTCCCCTGTCCGATTTGCAGAATCCGGAACATTAAAAAAGTAGTGGTAGTCTGTGTACCTCGAACAATCATGACCCGACATTCCGAACGACCCGCCTGTTCCTGATCCTTCGTTAAACATTTTCAAAACTATAAGGTTTAATCCTAAATTTCCACAAAGGACTAATCCTAGTTTCTCTTCCTAATATCCCTAAGCGGAACGTACCGGTTTCCTAATGTGGCATAAGCGACTCATTTTGATTCAATAAAACATTCAAAGCTTGGACACCAAGTTTACACTCACTTGCAAGGCAAGTCTCCGCTTCTAGAATCCTTGTAACTTGGGCGCCAAGTCTTCTTCCCGCCCAATGAGAAAACGCCATGTTTACTCGCCACATCACCAAGAGCAATCAATGGGTGTGCGCCATATCATTACCATGTCATCTCTGGCCACCACTTTCTTTCCACGTAATCAACTCCCAAAATTCTTCATTTGAATGTGTTTGAGAAGAAAAACCATTCCAAGATGCTCCCATTATACTTCATTTGCTCGAAAATTGGTAATCGGCTCGACCGTTGTTGATTCGACCTCAACAGACTAGGTCATCATCCATCTCTTGATTTCTCCTGGACCAACTTGTTTTTATTACGACCATACTATTATAGCTACCTTGAGTTATCTAAACAAAGATATCAGCCAACTACACAATTTGTCTGATCCAGACAAAACTGCTTCGACCAAAACTCTAGTTTTGATCCTATGAAGTTAATGCAACTCATGTTTTCTCCATCTGAGCACTTTGATCTCTTCGACCATATATACTCTAAGATAGGGTCATTACACCGGATCCCATTCCCATATCTCTTTGAGATCTATGGGTTCGACATTCGTACTCGCGCCTGTACAGTCGCTCATTTCCCTGGTCAGCCTACCTTTTGGGGCCTCATCGCGACAGGAAACTTTGACTCCGGCTCGGTTTCTCAGACGGACGTCCGTCACCCCACCCTGCGCTACTTCCTAAAGGTCCTTGCCAACACTTTGTTGTGCAAGATGTAACCCAAAAAGGTTAGGTTTCAGGAGCTGACACTGCTATACTATTCTGTCAGGGATTTGCTTGGGCTCGACGACGAGGTCTTCCCCCCACCAGTGAGCGTTCAGCGGGTGAACTTGGGGGGCTATTTTTCTGAGCACTTGACCCTGAAGGACTAACCCTTCAAGGGTTTTGGCTCGAAGAAGGAGACGATCGGGAGCCTCTTGACACCTATATTCAGTTTTCTTGGCATCAGCTTCGAGGGAGCCTCAGTAGAGAGGGAGTTGCGGTACATGGATGAGGGTCACTTGACGACGACCCAGTGGCTGAAGGTGGGACGCCATTGGTCCTTTTTGGATGAAGAGGGGCCTAGGATGATAGAGCTTCCAGCGCGAGAGGTGACAAACTTTGCTGATTATCCCAAGCGCCTCGCTTTCTGACCAGATGAGCAGAATCTCCACACAGCACCTCTCAGAGTACGCCGCAGAGGAGGCCTCAGACCAGCCCATCCGGTCGCAGCAGCAGCAGCAGACGAGACAGAACAGCCACCTCCATCTCTCTCAGCTTTCCCTCGGATCCCAGAGATCCCCATTCATGACCATGGTGTTTTCCAGCGAGTCGTAGTGGATTTACTTTGAGCGATATGGGCCAGAGTGGAGACGATGTCTCAGTGCCAGTGACCCCATGTTAGGCGGGATCACCCGCTGAGTGTAAGCATATCAATAAGAGGAGGAAAAAAACTAACAGGATTCCCTTAGTAACGGCGAGCGAACCGGGAAGAGCCCAACTTGAAAATCAGACGTCTTTGGCGTTTGAATTGTAGTCTGGAGAAGCTTCCTCAGCGACGGACCGGGCCCAAGTTCCCTGGAAAGGGGCACCATAGAGGGTGAGAGCCCCGTCGTGCGCGGACCCTGTCGCACGACGAGGCACTGTCTACGAGTCGGGTTCTTTTGGGAATGCAGCCTTAATCAGGCGGTAAATTCACTTTGAGGCTAAATATGGGCGAGAGACCGATAACAAAAAAGTACCGCAAGGTATAGATGAAAAGGAATTTGAAAAGAGAGTCAAAGAGTGCTTCAAAATTGTCAGGAGGGAAGCGGATGGGGCCAGCGATGTGTCCCGGTCGGATGGGGAACCCTGAAATCCGGTTCGCCGATTGATTCGGGGAGTGGACCAACTCAGATTAAGGTGGTTGCCTAAGCCCAGGATTTTGTTACGGCCGCAGACACGTCGCTTCCTTATTCGTGGTCTGCAGCACGCCCCTCACGGCGTGCCTCGGCATCTGCGTGCTCAGGGTGTCGGCATGTGGGCTCCCCATTCGACCTGTCTTGAAACACGGACCAAGGATTCTGACATGTGTGCGATTCAACGGGTGAGTAAACCCGTAAGGCGCAAGGAAGCTGATTGGGGGATCCCTCATGGGTGCACTGTAACAAACCGCTCCTGGAGTTTTTTTAAATTCGAAGGAAATAAATCGCGATAGGTTTAGTTGTACAAGGAGCATATTTTTCTAAGTGTGGAAACACTTGTATTCATGAGGGTTGGAAGAATGAGCCACATTATTGACTAAGTGTCGGATGTTCGGTAAACACATAGAGCGATCAAAGTCTAAGCAAGGGAATTACAAACTACCAGTTTAACAATGGAAAGTTTGGCTGTTGGAGAATGCGGGTTCCAAGTAAGGCAAGTTTGATCAGGTGCAACTCACGAGATTATACGAAAAGAAGGTCAGGTCTACGGAAGTCAAATAAAGCAATAAGCGTAAATATTCTTGGAGCAATTGATGATAAGTTTGAACAAGTTAAATAAGGAAACAACTTAATGCCCGGCTTGGTAAGCAAGTCCTGAAATAAGTATAAAAGGAGACCTCCAGCCTTCATTCTCACTCAACTCATAAACAAGAATTAGAGAGAAGCCAGAGCATGAACGAAGTTCTAGAGAGAAGATTTCGAGAAGGATGATCGAACAAGGAGGAGTCGAGGAGTTCTTAGCCAGGAAACGCATGAAGGTTCAAAGTCTTCGATCTTTTAAGATCAACTGAGGTGAGGGCGTGATTCGTGGCAACTTAATATTTAGTATTTTTATCATAGTTGGATTGTTAGGATGAATATTATGCGTTAGAGGAATTGTTTATGGAAAGTTTGTTCTTCGTTCTTCGAGATAGTTCTCCAGGATCGAAGAACGTTCATACATTCATAGGATATTTGCATGATAGATTGCGTGAAATGATGTTATGTTTAATTGAGATGTTTACGTGAAATACTTAGATTTGATATGACAAGAATAGGAATGTTAGATTGAAAATGTTATAGAAACGGATTGAGAATTGAAGTAATTAGGAAAGTACGAGACTAGAAGAACGTGATTAAGCTAAGGAAGAAAAATATGTTTTGGCTTCGGGCCATAAAGATGTAATGATCATGTTTTGGCTTCTGGCCGTGTTTGTTGGCTTCGGCCGCTATGGACCTTTGGGTCGCAGGTTGGCTTCGGCCGCTATGGACCTTTGGGTCGCAGGTTGGCTTCGGCCACATGTTGGCTACGGCCGTAATGGACCGACGGGTCGCAGTTTTGGCTTCGGCCGCAGGTTTGGCTTCGTCTGCAGGTTTGGCTACGGCCGCAGGTTTATACAAATAAAAACACTTTATTTTGATTTAATATTTAATCTCATGTTAATATTAAGTATATATGTCTAAAATATGACATTACATTATTTATAAATTTAAATATTACTTTTTTATATATAATAAGCTAATCTTATTTAAATAAAATATGTATGCATTAATTAAAATAAATGAAATAATACTTTGAAATGATATCTAAACTATGCTTAGTTTTAATAAAAAAAATTTGGTCAAATGAATTAGTATTTGATAAAATAGTGTGATGATCTGAGATACTTTAAGGATGAATTTATTTTCTTAACCAATTTTGATTTCTATGTTAAACACTAAATAAAAATGTTTGAGAAAGAGTGATTCCAGAACGGCCGTCAACCTTCAAATCCTGAACCGCTTACTCGGAGAGTCCTCAAGTGATTGGCCCGAAGTCCGGTCAGCTAGTGGCGGGTTGAAGTTTGTTGGGAAGGATGTCATCGTAGAGGCGACGCTTCTGAAAATGAAAAAGGGTCAGAACACGGCAAAGAAGAAAGGGACCTGAGCGAGAAGACACCAAGGCCGCTGGAAAGCGAGAAAGCTAGGCCTTGGAGGAGGAAGTTGAGGAATATCAAAGCGCGAATATATCAATATTATTGGTTCTGAGTTCGAAGTAACTATTATAAGCCGTGTATCGTCAAGAATTATCGAAATGTCCAACTACAGAGTCGACATTTTTGGTAAATTGGAGTTGGGATTTGGATTTTAATGACTTTTATAGTCCTGAGTTTGAAATAACTCCTTTAAGTCGATAGTGGACAAGAGTTTGTCGAAATTTCTTCGGCTACTAGATCAGTATTCCAGTAAGTCGCAGTTAGGACTTAGGACTTTTCGAGTTTCATTTTTTTTTATTTTAGACAATAACGGTTTCCGCTCTGCCTCAAAGTTATTTTATAGTCTTCGGTTGGCCAGACCGTGCACGAAACTTATTGAGGAGAATGAAAGTTATTGACGCGGTTAGTCATAAGTCCACATAAGTAGGCCCTCGGATACATGTTTGATTAGGACGTAGATGTTCGTCAGGATCGAGTGCTAGTATGTGTCCCGAAGCTTGATGTACTCCACACTGCTTGGCCGTTAGCATCGTTGGCGTTGGAGAACAGTTCGTTGTGACGAGTAAAAGTGGCTGTAAAATCCATTTATTTATCCTTGCCGGTCTGCCTCCTTGGTGGAGTTTTTCCTCGGAATGAGAAAAATCAGTTGATTTTGGTTATTTCTGGACCCTGTATTGGGCTGGCTACGTACCCTAGGGAGGGGATCAAGCCATTCATAGTTCGTTTTGGTTATAGCTGAGCTTGTAATGGGCGGCCTACGTACCCTTGGGAGGGGATCACGCCATTCATAGTTCCTTTTGGTTATAGTTGGACCTTGTAATGGGCTGCCTACGTACCCTGGGGAAGGGATCAAGCCATTCGTAGTTCCTTTTGGCCGAGTAAAATTGACTTGTGGAGTGCATTTACTCGGCGAGTAAAAGTGGGCTTTTGGGCTCATTTACTCTCTTTTTTTGCCGCGCAAAACGTGACTGTTGTACCATTTTAGGTGCATGGAGTTCTGGTAGGCCATGGATTTTACCTATTTTACCTATGATATATAGAGTATTTTTAGAGTCTTTTATATGCATTTGGTACTGTTTTAGAGTATTTACAGGTCTAGGTACTCATTGGAAGCAATTGGAACTTTTGTGCTATTTTGGAGCATATAGGATGCTCAGCCAAAAACCCAGAGTCGGATCCAGTTTTGTGACTGATCCATCGATCGACGTCACACACTGTGTGTCAATCGACAGCCAAGTCGACAATGATATTGGTGAAGGTTAGAGAAATTACAAGTTTTACCAGAAGTTCCACCATTTGCAAGACAAGTCCCTGACAAAAATTTAGACTATTTGTTAGGGTTTTCTATCTTAGTTTTATGGAGAGTATAGAAGACCTAAGAAAGAGTTGTCTTCTAAGGTACACAAGAGTTTTAAAATTAAGAGTTGGAAGACCTTACTGCATCTATTTGAGAGAAAGATCTGATCATCATTACAGAGAAGATCTTGAACTCCTTATCTTTTTACTCAGTTTATTCAATGCAATTTATTCAGTATTTATTCATGTTCTTTATTGCTATGTCTGAGTGGTTCATTGTTAGATTTTGGGTTATTCAATGGTAAATATGTATTGCTGATTTTTTTAGAACTGTTAGGGTAATCTTCTTGGTTCTTTGTTTAAGTTACTCTTAATGCTAAGTTGAACTTGATCACCTCAACCTTAGAAATTAGGGTTCAATAGCGCAAGCGAGAGTTTGGTTATAACATGGAATCTATCTTATACAATCTAAATAACCGATAACAAACGAGAGTTTAATTGGAAGTTTAGAGAACCCATCAAATCGCGAAACCAATACTGTTTAGAATGAGTATCGATCGAGACCACCTGATGGACATCGATCGATACCCCCTGATGGACATCGATCGATACTCAGTTGAGATGCGCGAGAGCGATCTCCTAAACCCTAAGGTTTTAGTTTCAAGAACGGTGCGTTATAAACCCTAACAATCTATTAATCAGTAGTATATAATCTTACCTAAGAATTTCCCCTAATTCTAATCTCTTAATTTGATCCTCACAAACCAAATCAATCTTGAAATCGCTTTTATTGTTAGTATTACAATTCATCTAGCTTTAATTCGAAAGCAATAAGTCTATTGTTCAATCCTAGAGTCTCTGTGGATTCGATCCCTGAGTACTACACTGAACCTCCTATTTGAGAGAGTAAAAGTGAGAAATAGGGTTAATTTGAAAGTGAAATAAAACCCCACATCAAATGTGGCGCCGTTGCCGGGGACTCTTTCTTATAGCCATTAGATTTCGTTTAGAATATTGTCTAGATTTTACTTTACTGTCTCCTAATTTATTCTTTCCCTAAACCTCATGATGCAGTTATTTAAAGGAGAGAATATGGATTCAGGACGACAAGGATCGATCGACAGAGCTCATCCGGAATTGATTGACGCTGGTCCACTACTGTCGGGCGACAACCTTCATTGCCATTGATCGATACCAATCAGCCGGAAGCAGGTAAGTACACCTTTACTGATTTTGATAATAAGAAAGTTGTCTTGAAAGAACCAATGAAAAATAAAAGCAATGAAGCAAGCCAACTAATTAATTATCAAGGGGCTGAAAACCCCGATCAGATCACTATGTCTCCAAAGAATGAGGTAAAGCAGGAATTGCCAATGCTCGAATATCTAAACCCCAGCAGGACCTATTCCAATAGGTCCGTAATTCGACTATCTGATAACCACACAAGAAGCTCTGAGCTTGATATCAACTTCCTAATTATGGCTCGCAAAAATAAATTCAGTGGTTTTCCCACCGAAAACCCGAACGATCACATCGAGATGCTAGAAGACATGGTGAACGAAAATTTCAATCACTGCAAAATTTTTCCTTTCTCCCTAGAAGGTGACGGCAGAGGTGGCTGAACCAGTTACAACCAGGATCCCTGACTTGTTGGGAAGATTTTAGAAGCGATTTCATCAATCACTTCTTTGATGAGGAGAGATACTGGGAAGTAATGAGAGAAATAGCCACGTTCATTCAGAGTAACCACGAATCTTTTCAAAACTCCTGGAAGAGGTTCAAGAGCTACCAACTTTCGTGCCCGCACCATGGATTCTCATAACCCCAACTCATCAACACTTTCGATAGAGGAGTAAACCTAAACTATTAAACCATCCTTGATACAGCCAGTGAGGAGAACTTCGGCACCCGAAGCCCTCTAAGTTATCAAAGACTGATAGAAAACTTAGCTTCTAGGTAGAGCTTTCGAAAAGAGAGACACCGAAGGAACCATAAATGTTCACGGAGGAGAAGCACTCGATCCGAGTTAGAAAAACTCTGGCAGCAGTTGCGACCCTTCTGGACAGAACTGGCTTGTCTCAACATTATGATGAGGACGATGCCGTTTCTTCCGACTTCAAAAACGAGTTGAGTTCTATGATGTGATGAACCTGAATGACCATAGATTTAGGGAAAGCGCTGGAAATTTCACAAGCAACTACGACACCACTGTGAGCAGACACAAATGAAATTCAAAGTCAAAAATGAATCAAGTCTTCACAGGAAACCGTAGAATAGCCGCCGACCTCAATGAGAAATTAGATCTTATATACTCAGAGATGACAGAAAATTTTGAAACTCTGAGCGAACACATTAAGAGGATCGACAATCAAGTGGCGAGTAACGCTATGTCCATCAGGAGATAGGACGGATTTTTACCCGGTAAAACAGACGCCAACCCTAGAAGCCATTGCAATGTCGTAGATTTACGAAGTGGTAGACAATTCACCCCAGGAGTTAAAGAGAGCATAAATTCTAGAAAATTGCAACAGATGAAAAAGAAAAATTGCACCCCATCCCGCTCGAAAATGACGAGAAATTTCCCGAAATCCCTCCTGAAACTGAAGTATTAGACCAAACTGTCAACCTTGAAAAATCAATTATTGAACCTAAGGGAAAGAACACACAGGTACGAGACATCGATCGACACTCCTTACTGAGAATCGTATGAGACTCTGAACCTCTAATCGATCGACGCTCTGAAGCAAGAATCGATCGACACTCTGACCCAAAAGCAGCCGAACCGGTTAGGACAAAGGTCTACCAATCAAAACCCACTTTTCCTCCAAAAAACTCTAAGAAGAAGAATCAGCTAGAAAAAGCAATATGCAAGAAAGCATTTGACAAAGTAAAAATTGAGATGCCAATAGGCGAAGAGATTCACATCTCGTCTGCCATTAAGCAGTACGTGAAAGATGCGGCATCACGAGGATTCCATGAATCAGAACACTACATGATGATGGTATCCGAAGAAGTGAGCGAAATTATTCAAGGAAAAACTCCAGTCAAAATCCTTGAACCTAGTAGTTTCGTTCTCGACTGCACTTTTAGCGATGAGAGATTTCAAATATCCCTCTGCGATTTAGGCTCTAGTGTAAACCTGATGCCTTATTCCGTTGCAATTACTCTCGGGCTAACACAGTTTCAACCTACCAGGTGCACTCTCGTTTTAGCTGATAGATCCACTAGAATTCTGGTAGGTGTACTTGAGCACATGCGGGTACGCAAGCATAACTACGATATACCTTCAGATTTCATAGTGCTTAAATATAAACGAGAACCTCGGAATCCGATTATCTTAGTAAGACCTTTCCTGGCCACTGCAAAGGCGATCATTGATGTCAGAAAAGGACATTTATTCCTCAACATCGGGAAGATACCGATGGTCTTTGACATGGAAAAGATAATAAAACAACCTTTGATCGATGATCAAATCTACCATATCGATTACCTTTCCGACCTAGAAGAAGAATCATTCATAGATATGTACTCAAACGAGCCTCTAGAGAGAGAAATGACATCTCCTAAAGGCGACATCTCTGCGTTAGAAGATCGTACTAGAGAGTATACAAAGTTAATGGATGCCACATAAGAATTTTTTAATGTCGATCTTGAAGAACTCGATCTATCGACCCCTATCAATCGAGATCCCGATATCACTGTCGATCGACAATGTACTGTTACCGACGACTGGAGCAAGGAAAAAGCACCTAAAATCGAGCTTCAACCACTTCCAGCCGGTCTTAAATATGCTTTTATTTACGAAAAATCCTATCCTGTCATCATAATTGCAAACTTGAGTAGCGGATAGAAAGCACTATTGCTGAATAATCTTCGGAAGCACCGCAATGCGTTCGGATATTCGTTAGATGACATACCGGGAATCTCTCCCGATATATGCATGCATAGGACACACCTTGATAATGGATCAAAATCATCCATCGAGCATCAGAGGAGATTGAACCCCAACCTGAAGGAAGTAGTTAAAAAGGAAATCAAGAAGCTTCTGTAAGCAGGCGTTATTTATTCGATCTCAGACACGAACTGGGTCAGTCCGGTTCGTGTTGTCCCAAAGAAAGGAGGAATTACCGTGGTAAAGAATGAAAAAGATGAATTCATCCCTACTAGAACTGTCACCGGATACAGAATGTGTATCGATTACAAGAAACTAAATTCTACCACACAAAAAGATCATTTCCCTTTACCCTTTATCGATCAAATGTTAGAAAGGCTTGCAAGCCACGAATACTACTGTTTTCTCGACGGGTATTCCGGATTCATCCAGATCCCCATACATCTGGACGATCAAGAAAAGACCACCTTGACTTGTCCCTATGGAACATTCACATATCGCCAGATTTCATTCGGACTCTGTAACGACCCTGCGAATTTCCAAAGATGCATGATGTCGATATTCACTGATATGATCGAGGTCTTCATGGAGGTTTTCATGGACGACTTCTCAGTATATGGTCCAAACTTCAAAACATGTCTCGATAACCTTCGTAAGGTACTAGCTAGAAGGGAAGAGAATAATCTGGTTTTGGACTGGGAAAAATGCCATTTTATGGTTAACAGCATAATTGTCTTGGGACAGAAGGTCTCAGCAACCGGAATTGAGGTAGACAATGCAACGATTGAAGTAATGACTGAACTGCCACAACCCACTAATGTCAAAGACGTTAGAAGTTTTCTAAGACACACTGGATTCTATAGGCGATTCATTAAAGATTTTAGCAAAATTGCTAGACCCCTTACTGCGCTCCTGCGCAAAGAGGTGAAATTCAATTTTACACCTGAATGTCGACGCCTTTAAAGAAATTAAATCAGCGCTCATATCCACCCATGTTTTCCAAGCACCAGACTGGGATCTACCATTCAAAATTATGTGTGACGCCAGTAGAACTCTAGACGATGCACAACACAATTATGCAACAAGAAAAAGAGTTATTGGTTGTGGTATTCGCCTTCGAGAAATTCTGATCCTATCTAGTCGGTTCAAAAGTAGTAATTCACACCGATCACGCCACATTGAAATACTTAATGAACGAAAAGGACGCTAAGCCAAGACTTCTACGATGGATTCTACTTCTCCAAGAATTCAACTTAGAAGTCAAAGATAAGAAAGGAGTAGAAAACGAAGTTGCAGATCACTTGTCATGATTAAGAATTGATGACGACGTCCCTAATGATGATTTCTTACCTACAAAAATTTCTACTTAATAGAATAAACTTTTGTTGGCAGAGTTAGTTCGGCGCATGAAGTGGAATCGATCGACAACATGCTAAGCCCATCGAACGATCATAGCCGCAAAGCATCGATCGGTGTTGCCCATACACCGTTGATCGACAATACATTTGAGAAGGACAATGAAATAATCATTCCAATAAATATCAATGTCAGTTGTAATCCTTCGATCCCAAATAATGACTCTCCCGGAGATAGAAGTTTTAGTCGGGGTGTGTGCACTGAGCACCACTGATAGACCTTGGTATGCAAATATAGTAAACTATCTTGCGGCCGAAGTAGAACACGAAATCTTCAAAGGATATCATAAAAAGAAAATTTTGAGATAAATCTGGAGATATCACTGGGATAAAAAGAAAACACTGTTTTGATGGCATATACAGACGATGTGTTGCCGAAAGCAAAACTCCAAAAAAATTATAACATTGTCACGAATCCGATTACGCCAGACATTTCGCTAGTTTTAAGACAGTGTCAAAAATCCTACAAGCGGGCTTTTGGTGGCCAACTATGTTCGAGATGCTCAAGCCTACGTAGCGAAATGCGACCCATGCCAAAGAAGATGACAAATCATCAAGGGAAACCAAATGGAACAAAACTTCATACTTGAAGTTGAAGTGTTTGATTGCTGGGGCATCGATTTCATGGGCCCTTTCACTTCTTCGCACGGAAAAAAATACACACTGGTCGCTGTAGACTATGAATCTAAAAGGGTTGAAGCAATATCAACTCCGAAAAATGATGCTACCGTAGTCGTTAAACTCTTTAAGAGTATTATCTTTCCCAGATTTGGAGTTCTGTGAATCGTAATAAGAGATGGAGGTATCCACTTCATTAACAAAGTGTTCAAATAACTACTCAAGAAACGTAGAGTTCACCATCGAGTAGCTACACCTTATCATCTTCAGACCAGCAAACAAGTAGAAGTATCCAACCGTTCGATCAAAGAAATCCTACAAAAGACGGTAGGATCAACCCGTAAAGATTGGTCTTTTAAGTTAGATAATGCCCTTTGGGCATACCAAACAGCGTTTAAAACACCATTAGGAACTACCCCATTTCACCTAATCTATGGAAAAGCATGCCATCTCCCTGTAGAACTAGCTCATAAAGCAGAATGGGCCATAAAAAAGATAAACTTTGATGCTAAACCCGCAGCAGAAAAGAGATTAATTCAACTAAATGAGCTAGACAAAATCAGGTATCGCGCCTACGAGAACTCGAAATTGTACAAGGAGAGAACGAAAACCTATCACGACGAGAAGATTATTTCACGGCATTCTGAATCGAACAATTAATTACTCTTGTTCAACTGTTGGTTGACTCTATTTCCCGGAAAAATACGTTCTCGTTGGTCTAGATCCTTCACCATTAAAGAAGTTATGCCTTACGGGACAATTGTCCTATTAAAACCTAAAGGAGAGGATTTCATAGTGAATGGGCAGGAGTGAAACATTACTGGGCTAAAGCTGAAATTCCGCATACTCAGACCATGTGTCTAGTGGTGCCTGACCCCGAATGATAAACCCATTTTTTGTCAAGCTAAAGACTTTAAACAAACGCTAAGTGGGAGGTAACCCACTAATTTAATAATATATATATATATTTAATAATAATAATAAAATAATAATAATATTAAAAAAATAAATTAAAAAAGTAGAAAATACACATATATATATAATAACAATAAATTAATTAATTAAAAACAAATATATAATAATAATTTATCAATTATTTATACATTTACAAATTTCTTAAGTGAAAATGGAGTCACGGAACATACCATCGATCGACGCCCCTATTGGACCGTTGATCGAAGGTCGAGTGTCGAGTAGGTTAACTTGACACGACCCCAATTCATAAATCACTTTTCTCCAAACCGCCAATAACACATAACGAGTAAACACTCGATTTCTCTCTCAAATTTTGCCCGAGTTTGCTCGTGCTTGAGCCTATATCACTTGATTTTTTACCATTTCTACCTGTCTAGTTCACTAAATCACTCAATCATCAAGGTATGTTCTCTAAGTCTCTTATTTTAGGGAACTTTTAAGGGGTTGAAGGAAAATCAAATCTTTTGCGGTTTAACTCGGATTTTAGGACATTTTAGTGTAATGGAGAACTAGATTAGGAACTATCTAACATCTTTAAATATGATTTACACGATTTAAGTTTGTTCCTTTCGATTTCCTAACCCTTGATCCGCGATAAACCATCGATCGACGCCCATGAGTCGCCGTGGATCGATGGCCATGAGGTGCTGTCGACCGATACCTATGCGGTACCATCGATCGATTGTTGTTCTTTTTGTCTCGACATCTATTCTGATTCTTTGTTTTATTTTTACATGAATATGGACGAGAGGCAAACATATGCATGATACAAGACCGGTAGCTCTAGTGCTCTACCACAGGGTCGTCCCATGCCAGACCCTTGGCCAAAGGAGGAGGAGGACTTTCTTGTGACATTCGAGGACTACCGTAACCCTCGAAAGGCTGTGGCATCGAGGGGATGAAACCATCGTCCCGTGCGCAAGGAGGGGGACAATTTTGACAGCCTCTACTACAACGCTTGGTAAAGCGTTTCCATCGAGCCCACCAAGTTCGTCGACATACTCACTTTGAAGAAGCTGGGGCTGTACACATATTTTAGACAGATGGTGCAAGAGCTAGGACTCGTCACCATGGCTACTAAGCCATATCCTCTATATCCCGACCTGGTCCGACAGTGCATCGCTATGGCTCAGGTGCTCTACAAGAGCCCTCGGGTAAAGGTGGTGAATGAGGTTACCTTGACTTTTCTTATCAGAGGCATCAGGTAC
Organism: Moricandia moricandioides; assembly: GCA_905132885.1. Taxonomy (NCBI): domain Eukaryota; kingdom Viridiplantae; phylum Streptophyta; class Magnoliopsida; order Brassicales; family Brassicaceae; genus Moricandia; species Moricandia moricandioides. The sequence continues at coordinate 93,956 of CAJHQQ010001514.1, forward strand.
CGGATGTAACACCCCCAGACCGGCCTATGACGGAATAAACCGAGACGACCCGATAATGCCACATGTATAGCTCGCCGAATCAGATCGACC